>JAOQMS010042457.1:0-25000 GCA_027563885.1 Erythroxylum longipes
CTATTGATTACATTGTTTTGTTGAAAATGGTTATAAAATAAAATGGGCCAATTTGGTTATCAATTTTCACACTTTATATTGTCGTTAAAAAAATAAAAAAAATTTTGTACTGCAATTTGAATGATCGAGTGTTATAACATGCCACCCTCGCGGGGCACGAACTCAGATATCACCATCGATGTCGGGTTCGGGTCTTGCAGGAGTGGGATGTTCTACTCCAATTTTTCTCCAAACATTCCAATGGCTCAAATTAATAAATCTTAAAATCATATATCTAATTTCCAGTGCCATTGGACAGTGCTTTTTCCTACCGGTAACCAGTCAGTCTTCCACTTGGCATTTTTCCTAGTCAGGAAAAGTACCCCGAAAATTTCCAGAAAAATTTCTAAAATTCACTAAAAATCATAACACCAAAATGACCCTCTCCAGCACAATTTTTTTATACACACAAATCATATTTATTCACAATCACATTTCTTCACACTTATACCGGGAAATGTCATGAATGCATGAACAGTTATTTTCATGTGCAAAATGTACCATTCACATATATGTGTATGCATAAACATGTAGAGGCATTTCTAAACGCCCATGGACCACTCTAAATTACTATTCTACCCTTCCCATCGGTGATGGGATGTTACAACAGCTCTCTTAACAGGTTAGAGAATCTTTATGCTTACGAATGATATGAGCAATTGCAGGAGACCTTAACCTTTATATATAGCGTCCATATTGGGCTTCACTATCACAAGCCCAATATGGGTTCGTTCCACACTGATCGAAATTCTTTTTCTACCTGAACTTCGACCTATTGACTTAGATCATTTATTGGGCCATTTTACTATCTTTATCCATATCAAATTACGTAACTTAACCAATAAGTTATTGCAAAAATCGAAAAATGCAATTAAATGTTGTCCAACTTTATAGGAAAAGTCAAAAATATCCAACAACTTATTTATTTTTTCTTTAATGAGTAGATTCTATTTTCACATATATACTATATAGCAGTTACATATTGATTGAGGAGAACATGTCATACTTAAATTTAATACGATATTTCTTTTTCTTTTTGGTTTAACTTATTTATATGTAATCTACTATTTTTTTGGTTCGATTGCTAGTCATTCATATTTAAGATATTGATCGAATCAAAACTAATAAAAACATAAATCTATTTAAAAGAAGGGTTCAAAAAGAGGGAGAAAAGGATTTCGACCCTCGATAATTCCTTGCAAACTATACTGATTTTCAAGACGGAAGCTATCAACCACTCCACTATCTCTCTAAAAGATAATTTTTATTTTACTTTTTTTATTCCACCAAATAAAGCATTATTGTAAAAATGGATATTATCTAAGCATTAGAGAAAGACATTATATGCGGTCCATAAGTAGTGACTGAACTTAAAAACTATATGTAGTTACAATTCTTTAATTAATTTAGTTATTCTGTAATAGAAATTATACTAGTTAGTTGTAACAAATTTTATATCATGTAAATTTTGCTAACTATATTATAAAAGTTAATGTAGTTTATTGTATTACAAAGGCTAATTCCCAAAAATTAGAAACCCTAATTAGGTTTTCTTTCCCTAAACATCCAAATGGTCAACAAGTAAGCTCTAGCATAATAGAGTTATAATGACAACGATTAAACCTACTAATGTGTGTTACTATTGGACTAGGGTTGGTTATGGTAGGGTAGGAAGCAAGAATCTTAATGAACGAACTGATGTTGAAGCCAAACCAACCAAAGCACATATATATTGAAAATTTTCTTACTGCATAAGACCACTAAAATTAAGAATGAAAATACATGTCGTATAAAAATAAGGGAACACATTTTATGAAGCTTATTAGAGATACAACGTGGTACTTAATCCGTGCCTTCATCACTATTACTCTTTGTAGGTGGTGATGCAATTTTTCTATAAGGTTCTGGCATTGACATTCAAACTTTATTAGACATAGTAGTACAAGGAATAATCTACACAAAGAATGTTAAGGAGCTTATAGAGATTATTGAGACCTTAGTATTAAATTTGTTTACCAAAGTAGTGAATGGCAAATCAAAGGCACCCTTTATAACATCCAAACATATTTAGACTTGGGAACATAAATAATAGATCTTTTAAGCCAGATAAAGATACTCATAAACCGTGACATGGACAATAGAGAACATACTACTAATATAACATATATAGGACCTAGCCTATACATATAAGAATGTTGAACCAACCTCAAACGACAGTAAGGAAGCAAAATACATAGTTGCCTATGGAGGAAAGTAGGTGATATAGAATGAACTTCTCCAACGTATAATTTAGGGTAGATGAATCATCCAAAATTTTTATAAGAGGAGCAGGAATCAGTAATAAGCAAACCATTAAGACCACTTGGTTCCAAAATAGGCTTTAATTTCAATAACCACCATCACAGAGCAATGGGATATAGGAGATGCCAAAGGAATTCATATCTTCTATTGATGCATGATTAAAATAAGTAGTACATACATAATGAGTGTGCATCCAAGATATTGATAAAAAGTAGCCAAAGTGGTATAATTAATTAATACATTAATTCAAGAATTACAAGTTGGCCAAATAGCTAAGGAGGAAAGAAAAAAAGATCAAGGTAGGCTTCTAAGGGAAAACATTTGACTATTAGGTTGCTAGAGAAGAGGAATTAGGAAGTTACAAGAGGTTAAGGAGTAGTTAGAAAATAAGGGAAATAAAACCAGACCTATACCAATCTCATCTATAACTAACATCAAGTTAATCTAGAGAATTTGACAGATGATAACATGATAAAACTACTACAAGTTTCATCCTTAATCAGTTTCAATCACTAACAGATACCTACTTATATTAAGCCTATTTCATACACTTAGAGGCTTATGATAAACACAAATGGGGATAAATTTAATAAGTTTTTTAATGTCTTCTAAAAATTGAACACCAACTTTCCATTCATTAAAGTGTTAGCTTAAATGCCATCATATATGAAGTTCTTAGATGATTTCATCTCCAATAAGAATAAATTAGATAAGTATGTCATAATGTCTTTAACAGAGTGGTGAAGTTCCATCATAGGTAACAAATTACCTCAAAAGTTAAAGGATCTAGTAAGTTACACAGTTTCTTGCAATTTTGGTGATTTTAAAATTGTTAAATATTTATGTGATTTAGTTGCTATTATAAATCTAATGACTTTATCAATTTTTGAGAAGCTAAGAATAGGTAAAATTAAGCGAACAAATGTATCATTTTAGCTAGAGGATCATTTTATCAAGGAAAATATTAAGGAAATTGATGAATTAGAATTGCTGAAAGTTACAAAACTTGAAGCTAAAGAAGTTAATAGAAGCATTAGTAAAAACTTTGGTTGGAGAAATGAAGTATCTTTTGGGATTTTCCATATGAGAAAACTAATTTGATATGTCATAATCTAGTTGTGATGCATATTGAAAAAAATATTTTTGAAATTTGTTCAACGCCATAATGAACATTGAACAGAGTGACAAAGGACAATGCAAAATTATAAGCTAATTTGAAACTTTTTTTAGAAGAAATTTAGATAAATATCTTCGCACTGTTAAATATCCAAAAACATGTTACACTTTGGACAAAAAACAAAAGGAAATTTTATGTGAATGGTTGAAAAGTCTTAAGTTTCTCAATGGTTATAATTCAAACTTGGCAAGGTGTATGGACATGAGGAAGTACAAATTATTTGGGATGAAAAGTCATGATTGTCATGTGTTTATGCAAAGGCTAATTCTAATTGCATTATGGGAGATGCTACTAAGTTTATTTTTCAAAAGCTTAACATCATCTGAAATAAAGATGGCTTAAATAGAAAAACTAGAAGGGTAAATTCCAAGTATCTTATGCATATTAGAAGGGATTTTCCCTTCAAGCTTCTTTGAATGTGCGGAGCATCTACCTGTACATTTCGCATAAAAGGCTAAACTTGTTGCTCCAGTTCAATATCGATGAATGTATCTGATAAAGAGGTAATTATAGTTAATATTTAAATAAAACTTATAACGTGTTTTAATCTCAGAATTGTAATAACCCTATTTGTAATGTAGGTGTTTGCATCACTTGAAGAAAAATGTTAAAAACAAGGCTAGAGTTAAATGTTTGATATGTAATGCTTATTTAGTGGAGGAAGCAAATACATTTTATTCACATTATTTTGAGCCGCATGTGTACACAAGAGAAAGAAAAGTTTCTCGTAATGACGATGGGGAAGAAACTAGTGATATTGCTGGTAACTTATCCATTTTCACATATCTTGGACGAACATATGGACGCTCAACAAGAAGAGTGTTAACAAAAGAAGAAATAAAGATTGCCCATGGTTACATTTTATTGAATTGTCAAGAGGTTCAACCTTTCGTGCAGAAAGTTTAAGTTATATTGAAATTGATTATTTGGTTTTTCGAGGTTAATGGTTTTCACAACTAAAATACATAATAATGCTTTTATATTATAAGAGGAATGGTTACCCGAGTTAATGCCCAAAAAAACATAGGATGATATCATTAAAGAAATTAAAAGACACTTTCCTCAATGGTTCGAGAAATATGTAAGTTTTCACTTGTAATAATTGAAATGGTTAAATTATCTTATCGAAGTGTTTAAATGACATTATACTATTTAATATGATACCTTTTTTTAATATAAGCCTTAAAAAATATAGTAAAGAACAAGTTCATTTGTGATCTTATGAAAGGACCATTGCGAATTGTTAAATCGTATCCAGTGTATTTTGTTAATGGATACAAATTTCATAAAAAAATATCATGGTCGAAATATGGAAACAGTAAATAATCGGGTTTTCATATAGGGAGAATTCATGGGTTACTATGGTAAAATTTTTTAGATACTTAAAATTGAGTACCTCGCATTGCCAATAAAACAAAGTGTGATATTTAAGTGTAAATGGTTTGATCCAACTCCTAATGTTGGAATATAAGTGCACAACCGATAGAATCAAGTTGAAATCAACCAATAAAGAAGATTTAGACAATTTGAGCCTTTCATGTTGGCAATGCAAGTGACCCAAGTGTATTATATCCCTTTTCCCAACTTAAAACGAGATAAGTCATATTGGTTGGCCGTTTACAAAGTAAAATCTAGGGGTATTTTTGAATTACATAGAAAAGGAGAAAATAAGAGATTTAAAAGTGAAGCATTTTCCCCATGAAATAAATGCGTGTGTAACATATGACGAGAATGAACCTTTGAACAATCCAGATAATGAATATATTGAAATTTTATCTGAAGAGGATGAGGAATCTATAGAGGATGAGAGATCTGAAGAGGAGCCTGACTTTGACTCTAATTCTTTAGAAAAAGAAGATGATAATGATTTTGATTTTGATTTACAATTAAGTGACGATAGCGATTAACTTATGTAAGTAATAGATATATGAATAAATTTATTATTGCATCAACAATAAATTGTTATATTTAATTTATATTGTTCTATTACTGCAATAATCAATAAAATATGAATTTTAGGCTAGAAATATGTCACATAAGAGAAAATAAGAAATGTTGCAGCCAAGGGTCAAGTTACCACCATTTGAAGGAGCCACTGTAAGTCTAACATCACATTCTGCAAATGCTACAAAATTAGATGCTGCACGTTCAGATAGTGCACATCTAGATGAGGCATCATCTTCCCTACCTATAGTCTTTCACCTTCCAGTAACCATACTACACCATCCAACAACCCTACTCCTAGACTAGAATTTGAATATATACTAATAGAGATATCAGAGTAAATGTTGAGGATGAAAGAGGCGGCTTCTAGCTGGAGATAAGGGAGTTGATGAAAGAATTTACATCATGATTGTCAACGATCTGAGTGAAATTCTCAAAATTGTGTAGTACACGATAACACCATAAGTTTATACCAAACTTATAGGTTTTAATTTGAAAATGATCTAAGTTAGCTTATATATTAGGTTAGTTCCGTCTGGAACGTGCTCCAGAAATATGTCATCCAAGTTTAAGGAAAGGATAAAACTAGAGGGTTATATATGGAAGAATATCTCTCAGCGGACAAAGGATTTTTATTATCAAGAGTTTTAGGTACAAAAAATAAATTCTTTATTCTTGTTTATTTATCTAATTTTATACATTAATTAGATAAATATTGTAGTTTATAAATACTTATAGCATATTTTTCTTTTTTTCAGAAAGAATTTTTTTGGGATTCAAAATTTGATGTTGTCATTTATAATGCATGGGAGAGGCAAGCTCATGCATATTATAGAGACCTTCTTGGTTTAATACATAAGAATGGTGTACGACCGCCTTATATATCTAAAGAAATATAGAGTTGTTGGCAGTAGTATTGGGCAACACCCGAGGTAATCTCCATTTCAGAGCACAATTCTACAAATAGACATGGAGGACCGAAGGCAGAGAGACTACTCGTACACACTGGAGGATCTATCACCCACCAGGAGCATGTAAAGAAACTTATATTATGATTTTTGAACTTTGATGTATGAAATTTGATTTTAATGTAATTTGATGTATGAAATTTAAAATAAAAATATATATGTATTATAGAGAATTATAATGTTATAAATGTTTGGAGCTATAAACGGTTGTGTTTTAAAGAATTTTTTTTATTTAACAGGGGATAAATATCATAAAAATAGAGGAAACTCTGCCAAAATTCTTTGTAAATTATAATTCACTTCTAATACTTTATTTCGATGTAGGAAAAGTCTATAGGCAGGAAGCTTACACTACATCAGCTCTTTTTGCATACCTACAATAAGAAGCATGATGGTGTGACCTTTGTCAACACCCGATGTAAACAACTTAATGTATGTAAAATTTATTCTTTAATATTAATTCTTAAAAATTATCACTTATTAACATAAACAATTATAATGATAGGACTAAATACAAGAATGCATTGAACGATAGTCTCAGAACTCTGAAACTATTGATGAGAGTCAGACATATCTTAATGTAGTTGGTGGTAAGGACCGCTGTAAAAGGATTTTTGGCTTAGGTTCATTTACAAACACATGTTATTCACAATCCTCCACATCTAGTACAACTGTATCTAATAGGCAGTCCACATCCATTGAGAGAGTCGTTCAGCTTGAGAGCACAGTAAAGAGGTTGGCAACTTAGTTGCAATAGTCGATAGAGTACATAACTCAACTTCACAATGAGATGGATGAGTTGAAGGGGGATGGGGCGGCATCTCATTACAATAGTTAGATCATCTGCCTTCACAAACTGCATAGCTTAGATTTATAACATTTTAGTATTAAGTGAATGTATTTGATGTTTTTCTACTCTTAAGTTTTTGTATGAATGCTTAATTTACAGTTATTTTCAAGATACTTACTGTTGTACATTATAATTTTTATACTATATTATCAATCATCATAAATTTTACATTATATTATCAATCAAGATTATATTATTTAGATAAATTAATATAGAAAAAAATCAATAGATTATTAATAGAAAATACTATATTATCAATCATCATAATTTTTACATTATATTATCAATCAAGATTATATTATTAAGAGACATTAATGTAGAAAAAATCAATAAATTATCAATAGAAAATTAGGTTAGGAAGTGAGAAGGGGCAGCTGAAAATACCATAGATAAATTACTGATGGAAAGCTATCTTTTATAGATAAATTACTGACGGAATGCTATATTCTGTCGCTAAATTATCGACGAAAGGCTATATTTTGTAGGTAAATTTGGTGACATAAATTGTTTATCTATAGCTAAAATTACCTACGGATATTGTAATTCCATCAGTAAATTTACAGACAGAACATTGCATCTTGTAGGCAAAGTTATCAATGAATTCAATATTACAAATCTGTTGGGAAATATGGCGACAGAATTATGATATCTGTAGGTAATTTTAGCTACGAAAATTGTAATTCTCTTAGTAAATTTAGCGACAAAATTTTTATTTATGCCAGTAATTTTAGTGGAGAAAATTTTAATTCCATCAGTAAATGTACCTAAGCAAATTATGATTCCATCGATAAATTTAGTGACGGATTTACAGTATCTGTCACTAAATTTTACCTACGACCATTTCTCCTATGACTCCTTCCATCGGTAATTTCTGTCGCCAAATTTATTTTCCGATGGAAAATTAGTATTTTCTGTCAGTAATTTCTATCGTTAAAACCAATTTTTCTTATAGTGATGAAATATATAAAAAGAAAAGAAAGAAAAAAAGTTTAGTGTCCCGATCTGGAAATCTGGAAAATCTAGAGTTGCTCTTGATGTCTCCTCTTTAATCTCCTTTGAATTTCATGTACAGCCTAGTTTTTAGTGTTTTTCTTATCCTTAAATACTTCTTAAGGCTTCTAGGGTTGTTTTTAGAGTTTTCCTACTTAATTTGGTTCCAAAAATAGCCCCAAAATGTTAAGAGTACAAAAAACTCGAGTACTAGAAAATGCCCAGCCACGATAGTGGCATACCTGGTTCATGCTCTATGTCACGATAATGTCATCCTACATGATCGTGGCTTCTTCCCTTCACCAATTTCTTCCTCTTTTCTTCAATTTCCAATTACTACTCTTTAATAAATACATCAACCACCCCTTGAAACATAAAATTAATATCAAATTCTTGCCCTAAATTAATCAAACAATTAAAAAACATAAAATCATTTACTAAAACACAATTCTAAGTCCTAAACATATGATTATCATCTAAGAAAAGAGTTAAACACCTACAAGACATACTATAATCTACACCCATCAACCATACTATACTCCCATAAGACTGAGTTGCTCTAAGTTATTGTTTTCCACTAGGAAGCAATCAGTTGAGACATGACTTTCTTGTTTACGTAGTTTGTGTCTATATTACATTGCCTTGAGTAGGCTAGAAGACGTGGCTTTTAGGCTATTCAATTTTTTGGCTAGGTTCTCTACTTTAACCTACAATGTTGTTACTAAATCCACAACAAGCACTCCCTTTTTATCTTTAAAGATTAGCTACTATTTACTTCTTTCTAATGTCCATAGATAGTTGTTGTTTACCATCTCTTTTAATAGATCATATGCTACCTCAACTGTTTTCCTTATTAAAAAGCTACCAATTGTTGTATTTATGGAGCCTCGTGTGGTTGGATTTACTCCATTGTAAAATGTTTGCAAAAGAAACTCTTTTGGCAAGTTGTGATGTGGGCAGCTCTTTTGCAATTCTTTAAATTGCTCTCGTGCTTCATATAAAGACTACCTCTTACTTTGATAGAAATTTATGATTTCCTTTATAAGTCTAGTGGTCTTTATTAAGTGAAAGTATTTGGTTAAAAAGGCTTGCATCATCTTCTCCCATGTTGTGACATTCTTAAGGTTAAAAGAGTTCAACCACACCTTTGCTCGATCCTTAAGTGTAAAAGGAAAAAGCCTCATCTTGGTTGCATCTTCCAATAGCCCATTATATCTAAATGTGTCACAAATCTCCAGGAAGTTGGCTAAATGAGAATTAGGATCCTCATTAACCAGTCTAATAAATTGAATGTTGTTTTGCAACATATTCAGCAGTACTAGTTTGATTTTGAAAGCTTTGGGGTACGCTGATGGTGTTGTTATCCCTTACTGATTTGCATTAAACCCTGGCCTCATCAAATCCATAAAGTTCTTTGTTTTTCTCCTTGATTTCATTCGTTTACCATTGTTCTTTCTACCGATTCTTAACATCTCACTTTTTGAATCTGCCTTTCTTGCTTGGTGATGTCAAAAGCTTATGTATCCTTTACGTTACTCAAACTCCTTGTGGATCTTATGTTTATGCACTTGCAATCACACAAGAAAAGAATTAAATTCCTTAAATCAAAGTAACTTATATTGCAGTAGATTCTACAACAATCCTTGTTAAGGGTGCCAAAAACTTGTTAATGGTTATAAATAGACAAACTTTTGTCTTGCAAGTATAAGCAACAAACTTTTGTCTTGCAAGTATACATAACTTAACTTATAGTATAAAAGATATTGTTCCCACAAGGAATGTATAATTACCCAACTATTCTTATAATCTTAGTTTAAGTTAAATAATATTATTATTAATTAAAAATTAAACTAAAGAAAAAATAAATAAATAAATTATGAACTAGACAGTAGTAAAATTAATTAATTAATTAATTATGAAATTAGGAATTGCTTTTATCCTTATTTGTCTTTACCTTCTTAATTTAATCATACTTGATCCTAAATATCCTATAGTTATGATTACCCTCTTTCGAGATCTAATCCCAATTATAATAGATAAAAATTGAATTGTAATATCTTAATTTATCAAAACTCTTTCTAACTATGAAGCTAGATTTGAAGCAATCTTATGGATAACTAATAAAAAATTAAGAGCTCTCTTTAATTTCCTATTAATTTAATGTTTATAAGTCTATTAAGGCATCAGCTCTTGCTATGCAATACAACACAAGTGAATCAATCTAATCTCTTAATCCAAAATTTTTATAAAACAATAAACATCATACGCATATTCACTAAATCAAGAATGCAAAGTTCAACTTATAAGTAAGAGTAATTCCTAAAAATGAATTTAGCAATCCATGTATTTATCTAAATATCCAAATCTAATCATTATTAACATCTAATAATAAAAAGAAAATAAGAAAAGTGTAGAGAATGAAATATGCAATTCTTTTCTTTTTTTTCCTTACGTTGCAAAATCAGCAGGTTTATTTTTTAGAGTTATCCCTTTTAATCTTCTTTAATTATGATTATTCTATAGTCAACTAGTGTTTTAAGCTTTTTTATATACTGTTAAGTCTTCTAAGATTTTTTCTTGGGTTTTTACACGTTTATATCTTCCAAAAATAACCTCAAAGCATAGTATGAAAAATACGCATCTTAGAAAACACCCTACACGATTGTGCATAACCATGCATGGCACTGCCCAAACTCTCTGGCATATCATGCAAGGAGTTCCAGGATCGTGCCATAGGCTTCTAGCCTTCTGCTTCTTATTGCACTATCGTGTATAGGACTGCATTATCGTGCCAGACTTGATTCTCTAACTTTTTCTTCATCTTTTCTTCTCCTTTTTCCTGTCTCCATTAGTCACCAACATATAAACAATCCTTGAAATATATAATTGATATCAAATCCTTGCCTTAAACAACAATTAATCAAAAAAACACATCAACCACTAATAAGAACATAAGTAGTCCTCAACATATGATTATCAACTAAGAAAACACTAAAAACATACTCTAACACCTAGAAAACATAATAGAATTTACACCTGTTAACATCCCCACACTTAAATCTTTATTTGTCTCTAAGCAAAACTAAAATAAAAAACAAAACAAAAACACACACACACACACACACAATCACACAAAAATGTAATAATAGTTTAATTGCATCAAATCTCATGAAATTAACTTAGCCATAAACATCAATCACTTAGAAAGTTCCAATACACTAACTTATTACATTTATATTCAAATGCTTTGGTTTAAATATACATATCAAACAAAATATCAATACCTATCCATACATCATAACACTTGTAAGCATGCACTCATTCTTAGACACCAGTTAAAGAGGTAAATCATCATTAAATGCTAAAAAAGCCAAAAAAATCAACAAAACCTAGTGAGAGTCCTCCTAAAACATAGGGTCTAGGAAGGTCCAGTGGTACGTAACCTTACCCCTACCTAGTAGAAAGGCTATTTTTGATAGACACATATGTAACACAAATTAATGATAATACAAAATAAATAAATAAATACATATAAATGTAATGCAATACATAATACAATACATATAGAACATGGTAAATATTAACAATAAAAGATAAAATAAGTAAATAAATATAAAAATAAAAAAAGATAAGTACAACAATAAATCAAATCAACCTTTATAAGAAAGCAATTAGACTAATCAAAAAATTGTTAAGCTAAATAATTACATAGGGAAGTATTATGTAATCAAATTAAGGTTAACTATAAAACGAAAGACTGGAAGGAAAATGTTTCATGAGAAAGACCTTACTATTTGAGATCCTTTATCTGTATCCTAGTACGTCAAAGTTTTCTATTACAGGTCATGTCTTTGGTAAGTTTCAACAGAGCCATATCATTCTTGATCACTTCCCCTAGTTCTTCTTAAGCCTTCCTTTTTTCCTCTTATACTTCCCCTAGTTCTTCTTTCTCTCTCTCGGTATTCTCTGTTCAGGGTTTCAAATGTGACTAATGCAAAAAGCTCCTTTTGTGCTCCTCTTAATGTTCTTTAAATAGTCTTTTATGTTTTGGGTAACCCTACGGTCTTTTCGAGGTCTAAAAGGTCCAAAAAGTCCCTCAAAACATGAAGTTTGTAAGCAACTGCGCATCTGCCCGATGCAGGCCACGATCCTGGCCCACATATGAGCCTTATGTCTAAGGCCACGATCGTGGGTCATTTTTTCGGCCTAAATTTCTTTTAAAACTCCTATGTTCTTTGATATTGACCTGGAAACACTAGCAAACACATTAAGGTACCTCAAAAACATAATATTTAAGCTCAAAAACTTGTACTAACACCTAAAACACTTAAAATAAAAATAATTAACAAACTAACACAATTCTAACCTAAACACATACTAAATGATCGAATTAACAAGTAAACACATATCAAAATATGCCCTAAAACATGATGTAATTTACACTTATCAACATTCCCATACTTAAATGTTTGCTTGTCCTCAAGCAAACATAACAGCAAACAACACAAAAGCACGAAGCACACAATGCAATAATGAGACAATAACTTCAACTTCACGAAACAAATTTAACTCTAAACACAATCATTCAAGTTTTTCCAAATTATAGGCATATTCTTTAGTCCTTATCATTTTCACTTTAAGCTTTAAGATATAACTATAGTTTGTTTGTTTTTTAATTCCAAACTTTTATAATTAACTTTATGTGTATAATTTTTATTTCAAGCTCTATGACTCAACTTTAGGCTTTTTTTTTAATTTAAAACCCCAGGTACCACTAACAAACCTTATGCATTTTCTTTAATCTCTTAGCATTTTCACTTCAAGCCCTAAAACACATCTTTAGGGTTTTTTTTAAATTCCAATTTGGAAGACTCACTCTAGACCTTTTTTATTCACTCTAGACCTTTTTTATTCTAAGTCCTAAGAATTATCACTTTTATTCTAAGTCATATGACTTAAACTTAGGCATTTCTTTATAATTTGGAGCCTAAGATATTGCTAACAAACCGTAAACACTATCTTCAGTCCCTTATCATTTTCATTTTAAAACCTAAGATTTAACTTAAAGGATTTCCCTTGACTTCAAATTCTGAGAGTTTAAGCATATCATTTTTAGAATAAAAGACACAAACCTCCCTTGTAGTTTAAAAAATCTTTAAAAGCTCCAAGATCTTTAAAATTCTTTTAAAAATTTATTTAGTTTTTAGTTTTTTAGAAAAACATTTCTCTTGGACTTGGTTAAAAAATAATGATAAAATAGATGCAGTATGAACATCAAATGTGGTCTAATTAAATTTTATTTACATGATGATTTAATTTAGCTCTTAAACTCAAATCAAACTAATTAAATATACCTCAAATTAATAATTTATTATAATTATTTTAAATTATTAATTTAAGTCAAATTTAGTTTTTTGGGGTCAGGTTTAAGAGGTAAGTTGGGTTACCATATTAGTGAAATTTGATTAATTCATGTATAATGTTCATACTGTGTGTATTATTGTTATTTTTTAATCGAAGTTTTAAAAAATGGTTTTCTGGAAAACTAAAACCTAGAAGCAACTTTTTATGAATTTTAATGATCATAGGTGTGACATCCCATGTTTGGGGCTAGACCCCAAAACAGTTAATTGAGAGTACAGTGAAAAATTAGAAGTGCATTTCATGCTCATGCATCATAATATATTCACACACATGTGAATATTTATTTTTGATATATTAAAATAATTGTACATGCATTCATTAACATTTTCCCGAGTACAACTGATTTATAAATGCGATTAAAATGCGAATTGTGAATTAATTATGTTGAAACTTTATGTGGAGAGTATTATGATTATGTCAAAATTTTTTGTTAATTTTAGGAAATTTTCGAAAATTTAGGGTATTTTGGACTATGAAAAAATATAAAATAAGTGACAAATGGATGTGTGACACATGGCAGCATATATATGTGATAAGTAGCCTACTTGTATCAAGCACACACGTGAAAATTTTCTACAGCTTTTGTTTGTTCTTCACCGAAAAAAAAAACTAACATTTTCTTCTTTGTTCATCCTTCACTCCATCATCGAAACACTAATTTGTTCATGCTTGTGTAATTAGTTATTGATTCTTACATCAAAGTAAGAATTTTAGTCCATGGCAAGTTTAGTTTTTGTTTAATCTCATTTGTTTCCATACACCGAAACTTCTTTTCCCACTCTCAATTGCTGGAAGTTTAGCTGAATCAAGTAAGTTGTGTTTTAGTTTTTTGGACATTATGTGAACGATTTTGATGATGTTTTAGTGTTGGAAGTGAATGCATGCATGAAGGGTAGCTTTGGTGATGTGAAATGGACATTGTGCAGAAGACATGAAGATGCAGTAGTGAAAGAAAACAAAACAGAAAATGCAGTAGTGAGAGGAAGCAAAACATGATGAAATACGTATATGATTTCTGTTTTTTTCTTTTTTTTTATGTTTATGATTAATATCGAATTTTAAAATGTTTTGATAATGAGTGGAATGAGGATTTGGTGAGATCTTGATATAGAGAGGAGTTAGATGAAGTGAAAGTGTTGTTGAAGGTGGAAGAAAGATACAGAAAATGAAAATGCAAAAAATGGAAATATGCATGAGTGAGCCTCGAATTTTTTATGTTTATATTGAATCGTGGATTTTTTATTTATTTGAGTTGTGATGAGCTGAAATGGAAGAAGAGTTGGTTTAAGTGTCATATGTGTTAATTGAATAAGATAGAAGTGAGAAGATATGGAAAATGGAAGAAGAAGAAATCTGCATTTTAGAGAGAGAAGAGAAGAAGAGTTGCACCCAAAGGGTTTTCCAAAACTGAATTGTGTTGATTCTTTTAGCCACAACTTTGTCATCCAATCTCCAAATGACTTGGAACATAAACCAATAGACTCCTAAGACATTGTTATTTCTCTCCATAAAAATTTAGAGCCATCTGAATTTGTTCGGTAAATATTTGATTAACGGATTTAGGATGTAAGTGAGGAAATGTGCTGGAATGTTATGAACTGGAGAATTTTCACTAAACATGCTTCGGTATTTTGATTATATCTTGACCTGTAGATTTATAAATGAGTTGATTATTGATTATTATTAAACTTGAGACATATTTCTACAACTTTATTGAAGAACTCAAATTTTAATTCTGTCTCTAAGACTTTAAAAATTGGCATGAAATTGAGTTTTGGCTTAGACTATAGTACTACCAGGGACAGAAATCATATCTTGTTGTTATTGAATAAAATGTATTGATGTAGGTCGAATTAGACTAAGGTGTCTTCACCAAAGTTGTATCTTATTCTCTTATCTTTAAATATGGATAAATTTTGTAATTTTTTGATATTGTAATTGAGAGATATGGGTTGTACAACTTGACTACATGATTATGCTTTAGCCAAAATTCCAAATGTACACAGTTTGTGGTATTTTGAGCATAGCTCATAGAATAATAAACCAAATTGTATGATCTTGGTATCATTAGAAACTTCAAATACATAGGAACAATTGTCTAGAATAAAGTGTTACAGAAATACATCATTTTCTTGATTTTATTGCTGATGCAAAGTTGACCCGAATGAGGTGCTTTCAACAAAAGCTGGAATAGTGATTTAGTGTGCGAATTTTGGCATAATTGGATTACAATTGACATGCACATCAATTTTTTATAGAAATATACCTGAGAATTTATCATTAAACATGCATGATACATGATACCTTTCAATAAATATGTGTTTACCTAGTTACATACGCAGTATAGTAATGTGAAATTGTTTCAATGTATATAGGAGAGCAAGTAGCGCGACCACTTTCGGATATCACGGGAACGTCAAGATGATAGGCTTAAGGGAGCAGTTGTGAGTAACATAATATGGTCTCACTTTAATTTGATATGATAATTACTGAATTGAATTTGATATATGATGAATATGTACTGATTGTGTAATGAATTTCGGACAATACTTGTTCGAGGCGTTTGATGCATGTGAATATTATTGGATGTGCTACTTGTATATGAATAAGACTGCCTAAATGATTCTTAACTAAATGTGATAGAATGTTATGACTGATTGTATTGACTGAGATAATGTGAATGAAAGTGATTGATTATATTTGAATGGTTTGTGGCATGCATTTCATTTCAATACATGTAATATAAAAGCCGTTGTGATTAGTGATGCTACTTACTGAGACTGCTACTGAAAAGTGCTTAAAGCTCAAACATATAGAGCCTAAGGCTCACTATGATCAATGAGCCCGGTGATATGGGATACTGAAAAATCACACAGTCACAACAATGTAAAAACGAATGTGAGTCTCCTACATATAACATTCACATATGATTTGAATTCATTGAATGATTTGTAAAGCTACAAGAATGTTATTTGCTTGCATACATGGTATTAAACCAATGATTGTGTTTTATTCAAGTGTAATGAAGTGATAGATTGATTAAATTGTTTGACTGAAATACAATATGTTTATGATTGATTGTGTTTTATTAAATTAGTGAACCACCAAGGATGGTTACTCTACTGAGTTCACAAAACTCATCAAAATTGCACTGTTGATAATTTCAGGTTTGAAAGTGAGACGAACTAGCTTACATGACTCCATAGAAGCTTATTTATGCAACTTTGATGATCAGATATGGCTCAAAGGTCGGTCAGCTTGGAATTGAAGACATAGTTTGTTAATAACTTTTGTGCATTCCTGATGTTGTAGCATACTATGTAGACTGAGTTGTTTATGCCTATAGGACGATGTTGTATAATTATGGATGATGTTGAACTTAATGCTACAATGTATATGATGGTATGATATAAAATGAGGAAAATTTTGGATGTTAGCAAATGTGTGATTTGTGATTTTAATTATGATGTCATGTAATAAGTGAAAGTGAGATAGTTAACACATTATTTTTGTTAGGCATATGCATGTGTGACCAAAGGGCGTACGTGCATGTGTCAAATGGGAGTGGGATGTTACAGTTGGTGGTATCAAAGTATGGTTGGCATCCATAAGGATATGTCGTAATGTTAGACATAAAATGTTGTGAAAACTTTGGATGATAATTGAAGTTATTGTGTGTTATAGGTTATCAGACGTAGGCGATCAAATGGAACACTCAGCTGACCTAGGATTGGAAAGATCCAGTAGAGAGTCATCAGTATCTCGGCCTGAGAGAATGCCTCTAAGGATTTCAGAGAGAAGGGAAAGGAGGTATGATAAACTATGAAAGCAAAGGGCTGTGGACTTCTACGGAAGCACAGATCCTGCAGAGGCTGAGGGATGGTTAGAAAGAACTGAGAGGGTCTTTGATTAGATGGACTATGAGTTGGACAATAGTTCAACTATGCTATATCTCTACTGCAAGGCCCAGCTTACCAGTGGTGGAAAACTGTTCCAGGTAGTACCATCAGGCCTGGTAGTTTGAGATGGGAAGACTTCCTGAGAGTCTTCAAGGAAAACTATATGCCCAAGATCTACATGAATAGAAAGAATAAAGAATTTATGGATTTGAAACAGGGCAATATGACTGTAGCAGAATATAAAGTGAAATTTAATGAACTGATGGGTTATGCCACTGCCTTGGTTCCTATTGAGGAAGACAAATGCAGGAGGTTTGAAGACGGCCTGAATATGGACATCTAGATTAGGTTAACTATTTCTAGTTTGGGTAATTTTATGGAATTATGAGCTACCTCGATTCATATTGAACAATTGTTGAAAGATAGTCAGACTGAGCACAGATCAGAGTCAAGACAGAAAAGGCCCAGTGATTCTCAGGGAGATTCTGGTAGAAGATTTAGTAAGCATCAGAACCGAGCTTTTAGGCCACCAACTGGATCTAGACAGTCAAGATTCAGATAGAGAGGTAGGTTTGTATAGTCTGGGAATAAAAGAGGTACAGTATCGAGTTAGTTGCCAACTTGTGAACATTGTGGGAATAAGCATAATGGTGAATGCTGGAGGTTGATAGGAGCTTGTCTTTGGTATGACTCACTTGATCATCGAATCAAGGATTGTTCTGTGATGTGTGGAGCTCAGTATGGGGGGAGAGGAAGTACGGCAACACAACCCACTGTTCAGTAGAGTCGAGCCAGTGAGACTGGACAGAGAGGCCGTGGCAGAGGCAGGATGAGTTCTGGGAATATTACTGGGAGGACAGAGGTGAGGAGTAATCAACAGCAGTCTCAGGCCAGAGTATATGCCATGATGAGACAAGAGGCTCAAGAGTCTCCAGATGTCGTTACTAGTGTATTATCACTATTTATTTTTGAGGTTTATACATTGCTAGATCCTGGATCTACACATTCATTTATCACACCGCATATGGCATCTAGATTGCATTGTGATAGAGAGTTATTGAGATACAGATTAGAGGTGAGTACATCGATAGGTAGTACCACTGTGATTGGGGAGGTCTGCAAGAAGTGTTTGATTCGAATTGATCAAGCAGAGTTAGAAGCAGACTTGATTGTATTATAGTTAAAGGAGATCGATATTATTCTAGGCATGGATTGACTCACTACTCATAGGGCCATCATGAATTGCTATACGAAGGAAGTAATTTTAGATTCTCCTAATCAGCGGAGAGCAGTGTTCAGAGGTATTAGCCAAGCAGTGCCAGCCAGACTGATCTCATTTGTGAGTGCTTTGAAGTTAATGTATGATGGATGTGAGGCTTATCTAGCCCACGTGATTGATACTTAAGTTGAACAAAGTGTACAGGATATTCCTTTGGTTAAGGAATTCCTAGACGTGTTTCCCACTAAATTACCTAGTTTGCATTCAGATCAGGAACGGAGTTCACGATTAACTTAGTTCCAGGTGCTGCTCCTATATCCATTCCTCCATATTGGATGGCACTTGTGGAACTAAAGGACTTAAAGATTCAGTTGCAGGAATTACTTGAGAAGGGATTCATTAGACCCAGTGTTTCACCCTGGGGAGCTCCAATGTTATTTGTAAAGAAGAAAGATGGCACTTTGAGGTTATGCATTGATTATAGGTAACTCAATTAGGTTACAATGAAGAACAAATACCCATTTCCTAAAATTGATGACTTATTTGATCAATTGCAGGGAGCTCAATTGTTCACTAAGCTCGATTTGAGATATAGGTATTATCAGCTAAAGATAGCAGAGACTAATGTACCAAAGAGTGCTTTCATGAGCAGTTATGGGCATTTCGAGTTCTTAATAATGCCGTTTGGGTTTACTAATGCCCCAACTGCATTTATGGCATTAATAAATAAGTTGTTTCAGCCTTACCTGGATCGGTTTGTAATTGTATTCATTGATGATATTTTGGTATATTCGAAAAGCAGAGAGGAATATGTTGAACATCTGAGAATGATTTTGCATATTATAAGAGAAAAACAATTGTATGCCAAATTCAGTAAATTTGAATTTTGGATGAATCAAATGGTATTTTTGGGTCACATAGTAACTGGGTATGGTATTCATGTGGATCCAATGAAGATAGAAGTAGTAGTGAGATGGGAGACTCTGAAGAATGTATCAGAGATTCGGAGTTTCCTCAGATTGGCTGGATATTACCAGAAGTTTGTCGAGGGATTTTCTTTGATCTCGACCCCTCTGACTAAACTTCTGATATGATAATTACTGAATTGAATTTGATATATGATGACTATGTTCTGATTGTGTAATGAATTTCGGACAATACTTGTCTGAGACGTTTGATGAATGTGAATATTATTGGAAGTGCTAATTGTATATGAATGAGACTGCCTAAATGATTCTCATCTAAAAGTGATAGAATGTTATGACTGATTGTATTGACTGGAATAATTTGAGAAAGTGATTGATTGTATTGGAATGATTTGTGGGTTGCATTTCATTTCAATACATGTAATATAAAGGCCGTTATAACTGGTGATGCTACTGAATAAGACTGCTATTAAAAAGAGCTTAAATCTCAAACATATAGATCCTAAGGTTCACTGTGATCAATGAGCCCGGTGATACGGGAAACTGAAAAAGCACACAGTCACAACAATGTAAAAACGAATGTGAGTCTCCTACATATAACATTCATATACGATTTGAATTTATTGAATGATTTATAAAGCTATAAGAATGTTATTTGTTTGCATATATGGTATTAAACCAATGATTGTGTTTTATTCAAGTGTAATGAAGTGATAGTTTGATTAAATTGTTTGACTGAAATACAATATGTTTATGATTGATTGTGTTTTATTATATGAGTGAACCACCAAGGATGGTTACTCTACTGAGTTCACAAAACTCATCAAAATTGCACTGTTGATAATTTCAGCTTCAAGAGTGAGATGACCTAGCTTCTAAGACTCCATAGGATCTTATTTTGTGCAACTTTGACGATCAGATATGGCTCAAAGGTCGGTCAACTTGGAATTGGACATAGTTTGTTAATAACTTTTGTGCATTCCTCATGTTGTAGCATATTGCGTAGACTAAGTTGTTTATGCCCATAGGACGATGTTGTATAATTATGGATGATTTTGAACTTAATGCTACAATGTATATGATGGTATGATATAAAATAAGGAAAATTTTGGGTGTTAGCAAATGTGTGATTTGTGATTTTAATTATGATGTCATGTAATAAGTAAAAGTGAGATAGCTAACATGTCATTTTTGTCAGGCATGTGCACGTGTGACCAAAGGGCGCACGTGCATGTGTCAGATGAGAGTGTGGTGTTACAATAGGATCTTTAAAAGATTTTTTAAACTAAAAGAAAGATATATATCATTTACTCTCATTTTTATTCTAAACTTTAGGACTCAAATCTAGGCTTTTTTTTATTTCAAAATCCTAAGATACAAGGCATTTTACTCCTTTCGAAACCTTAAGATCTATTTTAAGCTCTTGTTTAAGCCCCAAAATCAAGCTTTAGATATTGTCTTTTTAATTTCAAGGCCTAAGACCAAACTTGCTCATTTCATTTTAATTTCAAACTCTAAGATCCTTTTTAGTTATTTTCTCTATTTGAAAGCCTTAAGATTAATCTAGGTTTATTGTTTTATTTTAATTTCAAACATTAAGATACCATTGTCAATACTTAATTTTTGTCTACACTTTTTTACACTCATTTAATTTTATTTTATATATTTAGTAATTATTGCTCATGAATTTATATTAAATACAATCATATGCCATTGTATGCAATGTGTATCTATTGTGTCTATTTTCATCTTTATCACACTTAATTTATATTGCATCTCCTCATCTTCAATTATCATCATTTCAGTTTAATGTTTTAATATTATTCATTTTATGCACTTTTAATATTATTTTGTATTAATCAAATTCTAATTTTAGATTTTAATCTAGAATAGAATTCAATTATTGGTTGGAATATTTATTTTCTTTATTTTAATTTTTGGTAATCAAAATTTTTAGAGCATTATTTTTTATTTTTTGAACAAAATCAGTAACTATGAAAAAAGGAGGTTTATAAGGACAATTAGATATCTTCACTATTTATAGATATATTTTTTAAGGTTTCTTTCTAATTAATAATAATAATAATAAAATAGAAAAAAATTAATTAATTACTTTTAATTAATAATTTGAAATGGGCTGAAAAAAGAAAATAAGAATATGCTGAAATTTTAATGACCTTTTGATCTACGTTTTAAAATTAAGGCCCTTGGATACTTGCCTCTAAAAATGGAGGAGATAAAAAGACTTGTCCTCTTCCCTTATGTTTGCCTTTTGATATTTGTTATCAACTAAAGGGTTGTTTGGTTCTATTTTTTTCTTTGGTTTTTGTTATTGTTTTCATTTTAAAAAAAGGAAACAAATTGAGACTTGTTGTCATTTTTTGTTTTTAAAAATAAGAAAATGGCAACAAGTTTACAAAAATGTAAAAAATCATGTTTTCGCATGTTTTTAAACTTTTTTGTTCAAAAAAACAACATAACATCTTGTTTCTCCACGCCGTTTTCGAAGTCTCTTACATCTTCACCATCTTCTGTGCTCTGATTTCTTCAAGTATACCCTTTTCCTGTTTGTTTTCATATTTGTTGCTCCATTTGCTTTTGATTTCTTCTTGTTAGTTGTCTTTAGAGATTTCTCTTCAATTAGAAATCAATGAAAAAACCTACAATCAACCAAAAAATATACCATCTTCACTGCTTTCTCTTCCAATCATCATCTCCTGAAAAAAAACATTTAATCTAAGCCTTCAAAAAATCTCACAGTTACTGCAACATAATTGAAAATAAATATATTTTATTGTAACATAATTGAAAATAAATTGGCAACTCATCAATTTCTCTGTTATTGCTGTTTTCCTTCACTTTTCTTATGTTTGAGACTTCCATTCTTGTTCATGGGGTTGTTTAAGTGGCAAAGATGTAAAGAAACGCCCCCACCCTCCTCATCTTTGGTGCTATGGGCCTCATGTCATTTTATGTTTCGTTCGTGTCCCTTTAATCATTAAACATTTGAGCTTTGGTCCTCTTCTTTCGTCAATCCCTACCATTTGCATACTCATTAAGCATGATCTTAACTTCAGAAAATGCATCTTCACTAAAAGAAATGCCTCGAAAATTGGGATTCCTCATCCTCTGAACACACTATATGTACTAGGAATACCAATAAGTGTCTCTTCAGGTGTGTAATGAAGTAACATGTGACAATTTATGATCAATGCTTTACCACTTTCTGCATACACCAAATGTTGCACTCGAAGCTGTTCGATTAGAGACAAGAATCCATCTACGTAGCTTAAAGGAACTACTCTAAATTCCATAGTAACATGTCGTGACCTAGCAAAGTTGATCAACTTTGAGCTCAGTTCTTCATAGGAAAGACTAATGATAGGTGGGATATCTATTAGCAATAGCATCAATAAGAGTAGGGATTTGCATGCAACGTGTCAAGCTTAGATTGACAATATAAACCACTAAATACCTTTCTACAGCTTCTAAGATGGTGAAATTTGCAGTAATGAAACTGAACCTATCCCACAGAGTTAAGTTATCAAGACTAGCAATCTAGATGACTAAGAGCATGAGTGTCAATAGTAAGACTATAGTGAGCGCTAGCCATTGCTGTGAGGAGCTTGCAAGTCCCACTTTTTACCGCTTATGCAATGAGAACTAATGAGGAAGGTGTAAGTTAAGCTCTGATTGGAGTCACAACTGGCTACAAAAAAAAATTATTACCTTATGATTAACATTATCTGAAATCTTGCTTATGATGGTTCTTACATCGGAAAAGAAATAGGTTGGAAATGATGGAGTAAGCAAAGATATGAGAAAGTATGACCTGTAAGAATACAGAAAGTAGCCCTTTCTTTCGTCAAAACGTCCTTTGTGTATGGGAATTGAAGCATTGTTATTGTTGCATAATTTAAAATAAATATGTGTTACTATAGCATAATTGAAAATAAATTGCTAATCCAACTTCTTTGTTCTTAACCATGCATTGTTGTTTTCTTGTGCTTTTGTGTGATTAGTTCATGTGTTCCTCTATTCTCTCACTTCTTTTCTGTGTTTTGTTCCTCAATTTTACAATTCCTAGGATTTTTCTACTGTAGTTAGCTTTGCCTTTCTTATCTCAAGTTGATTTAGCTGGATGTTTTATAATGGAATGAATGAACAATATAAACGATTCCAATAATTATGTGAAAATAAATAAAAGACATGGGCTATGAAATGATGTTGAGCAAGTTTTACAATTTATAAAACCCTTAACAACCATAAGCGCACAGGTCTTACTTTGTAGTATTGAAGGGTAGATCCCACGAGGCCCTACCCCTAAGTCATCTAAGGCTCAAAGAAAAGAATAAAAAAAATAAAAAATTGTAAAAGTGAACACAGAAAGTAAATACGAGAATTTGATTCAAAAATTGTAACCAAGCAGAATTAAACTAAGAGGTCATATAGCTCACAATGGAAATCTGTCAAGAGAGCTAATCAAGTTATGAGAGAGGAGATTTTACCTATAATTAATGCTAATCTAGTCATTTATGTGTTCACGGGGTGTCAGTTTTAGACAATCGTAAAGTTGATTACTCTCTCTCGAGTTATAACCATTAAACCCAAATAGCCTATTTGGTTGAGGGTAATAGGCATTCTATTTCCCATCTATTCCTAAAAAATCGATATTCTGTTGTTTGGTTAAAAAAATCCAACAGAATAAATATTCCTCAGATTAATAATTCCCAGATATGAGGGAATATATAAAGATCATATCACCTTGCCTTTACCTATTCCACACCCATCTAGAATAGGTAAACACATCTCTCTCACTTCTGGACAAGTTCTCCTCCCACCACAAAAGTCGTCTCTCATATTCCCCTCAACCAGAAACTCTTACTCACGCATCGTCTAGTCTCACTCACGCATCCCCTCTTCACGCTTTTATCTCTTTTCTCCACTTTCTGGTCTCGTCTCCACTCTCACACTTTTCTCATTCACTGTCCATTCTTTGTTCTATTCATGATTCTCTGAGCAACTCACCAGACGATTTCTAAGGTATGTTTCCTTCATTTCTGTCGACGATTAGTCCAGTGAGGCATTTTTCCTTATCTTCTCATTCGATTAATGGACATGTGTTTGCATTTATTTTACTCCCTCCTTCTTCTCTCATCGCTTGAAAACATAAAAGAACCAAGGTGTTATTGAGATATTGACAAATGTATGTTTTTTTGCAAACGAAAATATGGGTTTGAGCAATTTTTGATAGATGTTAATT
>JAOQMS010042457.1:30000-39317 GCA_027563885.1 Erythroxylum longipes
AAGCCCTCATCAAAGCATACATCTCCTTGTTATAAGTTGGGTAGTTCAAGGTTGCCCCTTTAAGCTTTTCATGAAAATAAGCAAGTGGGTGATTTTCTTGCATCAGAACAGCTCTAATATCTATACCTGAAACATCACACTCAAGTTCGAAAGTTTTAGGAAAGTTACGTAAAGCAAGTAATGGTGTTGAAATTAGTTTTTCTTTGATCAAATTAAAAGCCAATTCTTGTTCACTACCCCATTTGAATCCAACACTCTTTTTAACTACTTTAGTTAACGGCGCAGCTATGGTGCTAAAGTCTTTGACAAACCTCCTATAGAAACTAGCTAGCCCATGGAAGCTTCGCACCTCAGTTATGGTTTTAGGTGTAGGCCATTCACAAATAGCCTTAACCTTTTCTTCGTCAACCTTTATTCCCCTAACACTAATAACATAGCCAAGAAATACAATTTGATTAGTGCAAAATGAACATTTCTTGAGGTTTGCATACAACTTTTCAGCACATAAAACATTTAGATACTGTCGAAGTTGATCAAGATGTTCATCTAAGATTTTGCTATAAATCAAAATATCATCAAAGTAAACAACAACAAACTTACCAATAAAAGCATGCAAAACATGGTTCATTAGTCTCATGAAAGTGTTAAGGGCATCAGTTAAGCAAAATGGCATAGCAAGCCACTCATACAAACCATACTTTGTTTTAAAGGCAGTTTTCCACTCATCTCCTTCCCTCATACGAATTTGATGATATCCAGATTTCAAGTATATTTTAGAGAAAATGCAAGAACCATGCAATTCATCGAGCATATCATCTAACCTAGGAATAAGATGGCGATACTTTACCATGATCTTGTTGATAGCCCTATAATCAACACACATCCTCCATGTTCCATTCTTCCTAGGTACAAGTAAAACAAGAACAGCATAAGGACTCAAGCTTTCTCTAACATATCCTTTAGCCAATAATTCCTCAACTTGCCTTTGAAGTTCATTTGTCTCCTAGGGATTACTTCTATATGCTGGTCGATTTGGAATTGGTGCTCCAAGAATGAAGTCAATTTGATGTTCTATCCCCCTAAGTGGTGGCAATCCATTGGGAACTTCCTCTGGGAAAACATAATCATACTCCTGCAAAAGAGAAGAAACAACACTAGGAAAAGAAAAGTTAATGTCGTTAGAACTAAAATTAGCCTCTTTGTAAAAGAGTACAAAAAAGGTTGCTTTGCTTAAAAAGCTTTTTTAACCTCACCTTCTTTTGCAATAAAACTTGTTTTTCTTTTCTCTTTTTCTTGAGGCCTTTTCTTATCTTCTTTTTTGCTTTTTTAATCTCCTTTTCATATTCTTTTTCATTCTTTTCTCTCTCATTTTCCCCCTCATCTTTCTTTTTTCACATTTTTCTTCATTCTTTCTTTTCTCACAATCACTCTTTATCCTTGTTTGGTCCTTACAAACCTCTTGAGGTGTTAAAGGTACAAAAGTAATAGGCTTTCCCCCCCATATCAAAAGAATATCTATTCTTGTATCCATCATAAATAACCCTCCTATCATATTGCCGAGGACAACCTAGGAGTAAATGCCCAACATGCATTGGCATAACATCACAAAGCACCTCATCATGATATTTACCAATAGAGAAAGAAATCAGAACTTATTTGTTCATCTTAACTTCACCACAATCATTCAACCACTCAAGCTTGTAAGGTGTGGGATGCTTCATGGTTGGCAGCTTCAATTTCTCCACCAAAAGTGTACTTGCTATATTGGTACAACTTCCCCCATCAATAATCATGCTACAGACTTTATTCTTGATAAGACAATGAGAATGGAAGATGTTATCTCTTTGAGCATCATTTTCCTCCTTCTCTTGTACAATCAAAGCTCTCTGTGTAACAAGAGCTTCACCCACTGCTGCATATTGCTCCTCATCACTTTCCTCTAAGTGGTGGTTCTCCTCATCATCATAATCATCATCAGTCTCAAAGCCTCCATCTCTCAAAATCATCACTTTCTTGTTGGGATATTGAGATGCAATATGACCCCTGCCTAAACGCTTGAAACATTTAATATCCCTATTTCTAGTAGTTTGTATGTTAATGTTACCTTTTTCGGTGCTAGAACTACCTTCGTTGCTTTTGGAAGTTTCAAATTTGTTCATTTGATCATTCTTCTCACCCTTTTTACTCCAATCTGTTTTTGAGGAAGAAGAACTCGAATTTTGCTCATACTTGGTTGAACTCTTCTCCTTGAGTTGCCTTTCCACTTCCATGGCCATATGTAGCATGTCCTCCAACTCCACATAATGTTGTAACTTAACCACATGGGCAATGTTCATGTTCAACCCATGTAAAAATTGCGCCATGGTAGCGTCACGGTCTTCCTCCACATTAGCTTTAATCATGGCTACTCCCATCTCCTTGTGTTATTCCTCTATACTTTTACTTCCTTGGGCCAGACCTTGCAATCGTTGATGTAAGTACCTATAATAATGATTTGGGACAAATCTCCTTCTCATAACAGCTTTCATGTCATCCCAATTGTCAAGTGGTCTCTCCCTATTCCTCCTCCTGCTCAACACAAGTTGATCCCACCAAACAATTACATAATCAGTGAATTCAACAGCAGCAAGCTTTACCTTTTCTCCTCGGAATAGTTATGGTAATCAAAAACTAGCTCCACTTTCTTTTACCACCCCAAGTAAGCATCTAGATCATTCTTGGATAAAAATGAAGGAATCTTCATCTTTATGCTGCCCAAGTTTTGATCATAATCATTCAATCGCCTTCCCCTCATAGCACCTCTATCTCGATTATCAATCTCATCATCATTAACATCAACCACTTCTTCCTCTTCCACTGGAATTTGCACTCTTTGCTGCCCTTTTTGCCTTTGCGCATTAGAAGCCTCTTAAGCTTGATTCCTGTGAAAAGTTTCCACCCTTTCCAATCCGTTTGCCAAGTCCCTCATAATAGTTTTCCATACGCTCAAAGTGTTGAAGCATATCCCTCTGCTCAAAAGTCTCAGGTTTATCATCCGCCATCTTGAATCTACCAAGATTAGTTTCCAAAAGATTAAAAATAAATAAATAAACCTCACGAGTGTTTTCTCTCTTTTATGGTTTTTAACAATTGATGTAAATCACTCTTTCCTTTTTCCACTCACTTTACTTAAATTAGTTCTTAAAGGAACTAAGGAAATTGAATCAAAGATAAATTACCTTGCAGTACCCAAACGACTTAACCCCAAAATCGAATTTTACAGAACACGAAGAAAGAATACCACTGAAACAAGGAGGAAGAAAGGAATGCAAAACAAAGACTCAAGTAATATGATTTTTCGATGCCAAGAGATGTTAACAAAACTAGATCTTTTGCTCAAATCAGATCTGCCCTTGTTTACAATAATATCAAAGCCTTTACTTTATTCTTCTTTTCTTTTGTTCTTTTTGGATTTTTCTTTTCTTCTTTGTTTTGTTTTTTAATTTTCATTTTTTTGATTTCTTTTTTTGTTTTTGTTTTTTTATGAGGCGATCAAAACTAAAAGGAATAGAAAAATAATGAAAGAAGAGCAATCACTTAGAATAGAATCAAAACCACCAGATTTGCAAGTTTGGCAAACTATTAAGAATGAAAGAAGATGAAATAATCAGATTTGAGAATAAAACAAACAAGAGAAATAAAAGAAAAACACCCAGATTGCAAGTAACTAGATTTGACATTGGAAAAAAAAAAGAAACAATCAGATTTAAAGGTTTCATAATAGAAGAAACCAAAAGCAACAAAAATAGAAAAACAAATTGATTCAGCATTACCCAAGCTCTAATAACAACTGATGTGAACCTCGTTAATAGATGTAAGGAACCCACAATCAAAAGAAGAAAATTGGAACCCCAAGAAAGTTAAATCAGTTTGAAACAAAAAGGATAAGACCTTAACCTAATGCTTATATGGAAGCACAAACTAGAGGTATAAAGATTTTGACGGCATACCCAACAATCCTGAGAATTGGATGATAAGTCCATGAATGCCACAAGGGTTTAGCCTTGATAAGTTCCAATTCAAAGAAGAACCAAAAAAGTGAAGAAACTCACTGTTTTATTCAAAAATCATATTCTAATTTGTTTTATCTGCAAAGGATGACTATGTAGGCGGCTAGAAAACCCTAGTTATCCTTATAGAAATTCTAAACACATAAGGAAACCCTAACTAGTTGGCTTATACAGCTAAGGAAAGAAATAATTCAAAACAAAGCCCAAAACACGTGACTAATGCCCAAAACTCGTTTTACGCAAGGGAGAGTAGTATATGGGTATATTCTGGACTCCACAAAAAGCCTATCCGTCGATAGGTCAAATGAACTCCAATTTGAACATTATTAGGCATTCCAGAAATCTCACGATGTCCTCTTAAACTCTTATGAAGACCACGAACTCAAATGAAAGCTCTAACATGTCCAAAATTGGGCATCTTTTGGATTTATCCCATCTGCCAACATATAAAGTAGATTGGTTCGATGCCTCACATCTAAGTCAACCCCAATGGCTTCTTGCTTGGACCGAACATCTTCAATTAGTCCATTTAGAGCCTCCTTCATTCTTTTATCCTTTTCTCGATTCATTGTCCCTCCCCCAATGCTTAAAGGATCATCAACATGAGCTGGATCAGATTGCTTCCTCCTTGGTATGTCCTCCATTTCTTGATGCCCATCAGATTAAGTATTCAATTAGATCTCCTAACTCTCATTAATCTGATCTTATCATTTTTATCTTGCTCGCCCTCTCAGTTTATTAATGAAACATGCAATTACATTAATCAATCACAACACCCAAAACAATAAACACAAAAATAACTAAATCAACATTAACTCAGAGCAAAATCCTGAAGGAGAGTTCAGAACATTATCAACAACCAGAAATCCAATTCTATACAATCCATCTCAACTTTATGCATTTAAATGAAAAAGTAAATGAAGAGAAAATGAAATATAGGTTGGACAAATTGGGAAGGCAGTGGCGTCAGAATACCACTTGATTCGAGGAGCTGTAGCGTCGGGATCCACTTCTTCGTCCTCCTTCTTCCTCTTCTTCTTCTTTCTCTGTCTTTTTTTCTCTCCCTTTAGGGTTTCCAAGATTGGCTCAATGTAAAGGTCCTCTTCTTCTTTGCCTTATTCTTTAAATACCTTTTGTGTTCTGAGCAGCCCTAAGATTTTTTGGGGTCTAAAAGGTCCAAAAAATCTCTCAAAACTTGACGTTTTTGAGTGTCTACATGTCTGCCCGATGCAGGCCACTATCATGGACCACATTCGAGCCTTCCATCATGATTGTGGTAAGCAGGCCACAATCGTGGGTTGTTGTTTCGACCCAAGTGTCTCCAAAACTTCTTCGTTCTTCGATGTTGACCCTAAAACCTTACCAAGCACATCAAGATACCTCAAAAACATAATAATTAAGCTCAAAGACTTAAACTAACTTATAAAACACTTAAAACATAAATAATTAACAAACTAACACAATTCTAACCTAAATACATACTAAACGATTGAATTAACCATTAAATACATATCAAACTAAGACTTAAAATACGATACAATTCACATTTATCAACAACCCCACACTTAAACATTTGCTTGTCCTCAAGCAAACAAAACAACAAATTCACAACACAAAATGCAGTCATGAGGCAATGGCTTCAACTTCATGAAATAAATTTAATTTTAAACACAACCATTCAAGTTATATCAAATCATTAACATGCAAAATCTACGTCTAAAGGCGTTGAACTAAATATACATATTAATCCAGATTCTAGTGTTAATTTATTAACCCTTTTCAATTGCACACACACATTAATAATTCCTTGGTCATTCAAACTTTATAACTACTCCTAAGTATGTTTTTATGAAAAGTCAAGTTATTACAAGTTCAGTAGGTTTTTATTAGAATTTTTTTTATTTAACAAAGACCTAGTCTTTTACTCGAAGGCAAATATTGGTGATGAATGTCAATCTGGTTACTCGACTAAGTTATGTTTTATTAAGCTACTTGGTTGAAACGTCATTATGGATTTTTTATGCAGAGGCACAAATTTGTGATGCATGTCGATCTGATTACTCAGCTACATCACATTCTCAATTGGATACTAGCTCTATTCATAACTCGAAGGTCAGCGGAATAGTAATTTATTTAAAATTAACAAACACATTTTTTAGTTTTATTTTTATACTTATTGCCTACCTTGTTGCTTTAGCTACTCGTTTCCATGAAAAAATACTAGCAAAGCTACTTAAGTCAAAAGAACTCAAATTATGGATGAATGTGACAATTTAGAGGGCTACAACTTAACACTAAATCCTAATTAAGCTGAATATTTAACTAAAGAACCCAATTCACTAATTTTGCGAGCTAATGATTCTTCACAACCTAATAGACTATGTTCAAAATTAAATCAATTTCTATCCATCTAAGCCATTAACACATTCACACGGTTCACAAAATGTAACCTAACAATTATCATATAATATGCAAAATCCATATTTAACGCAAAACACATAACCCTCCCTAAACTTGAACAACACATTGTCCTTAATGTGAGAAGGGGACAAACAAATACACATGGAAATAAGAGACATAAATTAGAATAAAACAAAAATAAAATAAAGACTAAATTTAAAAAGAAAGGGGTTAGAACAAGGCCTCATGGTGATGGAGGCGGGGATGGTGTTGGAGGGGGCAGTTGGACGCCTTGAGCCTCGAAGTAACAATGGATATGAGTATGTCTCGACTCTGACGTCGTTGAGTTTGGGCCATATCCTTCATTCTTCTAGAGTTCTTTGCAAGTGTATCTGTGATTACCTTGGTGTTCGCAGAGATTGTATCAAGCAGTTTCTTCTAACCCAGTTCTTTTGTTTCTTCTTCCTCTTCTTATTCTCCCTCACTCTTCTTTTTCTCTCCCTTTAAGGCTTCCAATAGTGGCTGAATGTAAAGCTCCCTCTTCTTATTTGTCTTGTTATTTAAATACCTTTTATGTTTTAAGCAACCCTAGGGTTTTTCAGAGGTCCAAAAGGTCTGAAATATCCCTTGAAACTTGACATTTTTTAGTATCTGCGCGTCTTCCCGACACAGGCCACGATCGTGCCCTTGTATGCTATGATCGTGGTCCACATCCGAGCCTTCTATCACGATCATATCAAGCAAACCACGATCATGGGCCATGTGCTAAGCTTTTGTCATAATTGTGGCATATAGGCCACAATCGTGGGTTAACTCCAATGCCTCTGTCACGATCGTAGCCTATTGTGCCACAATTGTGGGCTGTTGTTTCGGCCCAAATGTGTTTGAAACTTCTCCATTCTTCGATGTTGACCCTGAAACACTAATAAACACTTTAAGCTAGCTCGAAAACATAATAATTAAGCCCAAAGACTTGTACTAACCCATAAAACCCTTAAAACATAAATAATTAACAAACTAACATAATTCTAACCTAAACACATACTAAACGATTGAATTAACCATTAAATGCATATCAAAATAAGCCTTAAAATACGATGTAATTCATACTTATTAAATGATACCATAGAGATGTATTTGATCTCATTGATGGTAGAAGACGTGAAGAAGGAAAATCAAATGACTACTACCTTTTCCAAATTTGGTTAGAAAAATATTAAGGTAGGTCTTTAACCAAAATTCAATAAGGAGTATATTAAAGTTCAATTGAAAAATAAGTATAGATTAAAGGTTAGATTGAATAATTTCAATAACTTACTCAAAGAAACAAGAATAGATTACAACTCCTTTATTAGTGAAGTTAATGCTACAAATGAATGTAAAATATGTCTTTAAGGTAAAATATGTCTTTGTTTTATTAATATATCATATTATATAATATTTGTTCTTGTGTTTCTTTTTCATCCTTATAGGTGCATAAAATGGCTCACAGATTCAAGAAAAAAGGATGTAAGGAGTTTTTAAACTTGTTTCATATTTTTAGAGATACTACTACAACTAGTTTATATGCACATCTATCAACCAAATCTCCATCAAATAGTACAGAAGAGGAACATAGAAATGATGTTGATGAAGATTACTTGCATAATGAAAAAGGAGATCAAGTTATAAGTTCTCCATCTAAGAGAAAGAAATCTCCTATGAATAAGAAGGCAAAGAAGACATATTCTAACATGAAGAGGTCTTTGTTATAATTGGTGAATAATCAAAAATATAGAATGATTTACTTGAGTAAAAACTGAGTGAAACTTCATCCACTGCAGAGAATAGATCTCAAAAATCTAACATAATGATGGAATGTCTGAATTCCTTAGATGAATTGGGTGTTGATGGTTTGCAATATGGAAAAGCTATGAAGGCATTACATGATTCTCCACTTTATAGGGATAATTTTATGAAGATGACATATGCAAGGAAACTGGATTGGATTATGTTGCTTTAGTTATATTTTTATGTTATTATATATCAAATTCTTATTAATTTGACACTTTTATACTAAGTATTATTTCATAGTTTGAACATTTTACATTTATGTTTTGTATGAATGTTTTGTGCATATTTGATTAAACCTTTTGACTAAATGTTTTATTAATTATTTAATGTTGACAGTGTAGATACATAGGCTCCTTATTAGATTTCGAATCAGATTCTGGTGATGAACCAAAGAAGGTAATTATTATTTCTTTAGCTGGGGGAAAGAACAAATATTTTCTTTTACAAAAGCAACCATGTAGAACTTATGCTCTATTAGGTCATAATTGTAACACCCCACTCCCGCAAGACACGTACCCATCGTCCTGAGGGATATTCGAGTCCGTGGCCCACGAGGGTGGCATACTAAAGCACTCAATCATTCAAATTTCAGTATAATTTCTTTTTTTACCACAAACATAAAGTGCGGAAATCGATAGTCAAATCAGGCCCACTTTATTTCATAAACATTTCCAATTATAGCAATACAATCATCAGAAAATTCAATAGCCATTTGGGCCTGTTACAAATACAAAATACTTGTCAAAATTTCATTTCGTTGCCAGAACCATGTACAAACATTTCCAATTTGGAAGTTTATTTCAAAACAGAAACATTTGAATACACAAATTACAATAATTGCGGAAGACTTAATTTGATACAGAAATGAAGGAAATACTAATGTAGACGCTAACTGATCCCCACCTCTATCTCTCACTTGCATGCAATAGGTATACTCCTGTTTGCCTAACGAGTATTTTTCTGAGCTCTGAAAAATATTTGCAAATTTTGGGTGAGTTTTGCGAACTCAATGAGTGACCATCATCGATGGCTCAC
>JAOQMS010042458.1:0-13722 GCA_027563885.1 Erythroxylum longipes
ATGCCACTAGCGGGCAGGCGGGAGAAGCCTTTAGACAAGTGCACTTGACTTAACTTAGGGGACCACCACAAACCCACTTAACACATAACACATATATTCATAATCTTGAATGCTTACTGCCCAAAATGGCATTTCTTGAAAACTTGCTTTTCACATCCGAAACATGGTTTCATAAAGTTTGCAACTTTTTGAAGAAAACATTTTTATATTTAAAACATGCAACCATATATGACACTTCGTGCTACACCAAACAAGAACAAACAAATGAACATTTTTGTAGTAATCGAAATCATTGAAAGAAAAACATTTATGGCTTATTGCTTCATCATAAAACTGTAACCCACCTTAAAATCCTTTCTTACTTAGGTATCGGACTTAAGGATGCCTTTCCTCTTGATTCCTTTGCCTCTCTTGGACCCCTCCTTGATTTCCTTCATAAAGACACAACTCTCATTCAACAAAAATCCAGATTTGACTAACCCATAATGCACATTCATTAAAATGAATTCTAGAATACTTAAACCATATATTTCTTAAGCTCTTTGAACCAAAACCTTTCAAAACTCCAAGAGATTAAAATGACTTACAGTGAATCCTCACCAAATAATGAGATTCTTGGCTCTAAAGAAAGCTCTTCCCTTTCTCTTTCTTTTTCCCTTCTTGAGTAACCTCAGATTCTCTCTTCAAGACTAAGAAAAATCGTGACCTAGTTCAAGCTCTATTCTTTTCTCACTTCACCGAAACCTCTCTTCTTCTTTTCTTTCTCCCATTTTCGTTTTTCACTCTTCTAAGATAACAAAACAACAATTTCTTTTCCCATTCTACCCTTAATGAGCCCAAAAAGTCCACTTTACCCTTCCTTATAAGCTTAGGCTCTTTTGGTACTTAAGTTGCATGCCAAAAATGCCTTCAATTCATTCTTATGCATTTATTCCATAAACTATTATGCTTAATTTAACGAAATAAAAATTTCGGGGCCCAACATGCATCAACATCATTCGTGCATGCATCAATCCATAAGTATGAAAATATACACCATTTACGTATGCATTCATTAACAAACCTTAAAACCTTAACATAAATTATTTACACTATCATAAAACTTACTTGACTTAACTTTCTATCTCTCTTCAGTGAAATTTCAGAAATGGGGAGAGTAAATAAGAGATTTTGATGGATGGAAAGTCACAAGGATTTAGCAACAATCAAAAACCTCAATGACTGAAGACTTTTTTGGTGGTGGATGAGCCAATAACACAAATAAATGTTGAAATTAGGTGTTTAGGTGATAAACCATAAAGAGAGTGTTTTGGTGAAGATGATTTTCAGAGAACTCAAGGAGAGGGTTGCAGAAACTCTTTTCCTAATGCCTAGGTGCCCCTTTTAAGGCTTAACACATGTCTCCAATGCATGTCTTCCAGTTGTCCACTAGATAAGCTACCATTTGTCTCTTAGTTATAGGTCCACATGTCACTCCATAATTTATCCATTTGTCAATTAATAATTTGTCTATTATTTCAATTCTTTTTTTGTCTAAAATACCTCAAATTTTTGATAAATCTCCACAATATTTGACATGCCTTCAAAATTTCCAAAATAATAACTATTATCACCAAATAAATTTTTAACACAATTAATCCACAATTCACATTTTAATCGCATTTATAAATCAATAATACCCAGAAAATGTCAATGAATGCATGTACAATTATTTCATGAATGACAACATTATTCATGCGCATGTGTATGTCATATAATGCATGAAATACATTTCTAAATTCTCAATAAACTTTTATAAATAAAGCATCCTAGGGTTCTAACCCTAATAACGGGGTAATGGGATGTTACACTTTGCTTCCTTCTTCGACAAAAGATACCTTGACACTGCATGATCAGAATATATAACTACCTTATAACTAAGCAAGTAAGGTCTAAATTTATCTAAAGCAAACATAATAGCTAAAAGCTCCTTTTCTATGGTAGAGTTGTTATATTATGCTGGACTGAGAGTTCTTAAATCGTAGTAAATAGTATAAGTCATCTTGCCACATTTTTGATAAAGGACGACACCCATAGTAAAATTGTTGGCATTACATATAATCTCAAATAGTTGACTCCGATTAGGTGGTTAAATGATTGGTGTCGAAGTCAAAAGTTCTTTCAACTTGTCAAATGCTTCCTTGTATTCCTCATCAAATTCAAAGGGCATGTCCTTTTGTAACAAACGAAATATATTTGTTGAGATCTTATTAAAGTCTTTGATAATCCTACAGTAAAAAACTGCATGCCCAAGAAAAGAACGAACCTCACACACATTTATGGGATCAGGTAATTTTTGCATAATTTCTACCTTAACTTTATTGACCTCAATCCCTCTAGATGATATTACACATCTGAAATTGTTCCTTGTTCAACCATAAAATGACATTTTTCATAATTTAGAACAAGATTAGTTTCGATGCATTGTTTAAGTATACAATTCATATTATCCACGCAAGCATCAAATGAATCTCTATAGATTGTAAAATCATCCTTAAATACCTCAATAATATGCTTAACATACTCAAAGAAAATACTTACCATGCATCTTTGAAAGGTGGTTGGCGTATTGCAAAGTCCAAACGGCATTCTTCTATAGGCAAATGTACTAAATGGGCATGTGAAGGTTGTTTTCTCCTGATCTTCTAGAGCTATCACAATTTTGCTATGGCCTGAATATCTATCAAGAAAATAGTAGTGAGATTGTCCAGCAAGTCGTCCAAGCATTTGATCGATGAATAGGAGTGGAAAATGATCCTTGCGTGTAGTAACATTTAACTTCCTATAATCAATACATAGTCGGCATCCATTTTGAATTCTTGTAAGGATAGTGTCATTATTCTCATTTTTCACCACTATAATCCCAATCTTCTTCGGTACCACTTAGACTGAACTTACCCATTTACTATCCGAAATTGGATAGATAATACCAACATCAAGCAATATCAAGATATCCATCTTTACCAGTTCCATCATTGGAGGATTCAATCTTCTTTATGATTCTCTTGATGGTTTGGATCCTTCTTCCAAAATAATTTGGCCCAGGCTTGTCGAAGGTCTAATACCCTTAATGTCAGCTATGGTCCACCCTATAACTGTGATGTGGTCCTTAAGCATTTGAACAAGCTTTTCCTCTTGAAGCTTGGTTGGGTTCCTTGTTATCATTACCGAAAGTGTTTCTCCTTCTCCTAAAAATATACATTTCAAGTGTTTCGGTAATTGATTCAGTTCAATTATAGGTGCCAACATAATCGAAGGTAAAGATTTTGTATAAGATATTGGCAGTTCAATCTTTGGAAATAATACATTTTTGGCATTGGTTGAACTGATTACAATGCTAACACGATTTCTTCTATCTCATCTGTACTAGATAAGTTGGAAGTTTTCAAAGTGTTTTCCTCTAAACTCATGTAAAGAATGACTTCTAACTTATATTTACTTTCCATATCAAAAAATTCTTGAGACAAGCAATCAATAACATTAATTGATAAAATAAAATGAATATCACTAGGCTACCTCATTACTTTAAAAATGTTAAAGCGAACTTTTTCACCATCAAACTCCATAGTCAATATTCCTGCATCACGTCAATCTTTATCTTTGATGTTTTCAAAATGGTTGACTGAGAAGGGTTGGTGCAAAATTAGATGAAGGTTCTCCCTCCATATGCAATACTTAAAAGTCAATTGGGAAAACTAATTCTTTAACTTGCACTAAGACATGCACTACAAACCCTTCAAGATAAGTGTTAGATATATTTTCCAATTGAATTAAGATGCACATTTCTTTTAAAGACCCCAAATTTAATTTATTGTAAATGGAATATGGCATGACATTACTTGAAGCTCTTAGATTTAACATTGCTTTTTCAAAGCTAGTATCACCTGCTTTGTAAGGAATTGTAAACGTACCTGGATCATTACATTTTGGCGGAAGTTTTCTTTGTATGACTACAAACACATTTTTCCTCATGCTCACTTTCTTGTCTCATCTTAATTTCCTTTTATACTTGTATAATTCCTTAAGAAATTTGGCATAACTTAGAACTTGATTAATGGCATTGATTAAAGGTATGTTCACTTATACCTTTTTGAACATTTCCAAAATCTCCTTATCTTGCTTCGCTTTCTTTGATTTAGAAAACCTACTAGGAAAAGGAGGCAAAGTATTAGTAAAATTTTTAATCACAGAAGATTGAGAATTTCAATGAGTTCCCATTTAAACTTCTTCTAGTGACATTTCAAGTTCCTTTTCAAGTTCTTAATCATCACCAATAACAGGAGTCTTATGTGGTGCCTTTATTTCTTTACCACTTCTCAAGGTGATGCATTCTCTTTTGGGTTTACAATCGTTTGAGAAGGAAGTTTACCTTAACACTAATTTTCCAATCAGCTAACAACAGTAGCTATATGGCTTAATTGATTCTCCAGATTTTAAATAATAGCTCTTATTTGTTATTGAAAATGTGTGGCATTCTGAGTCAATATTTTCATCATGTCTTCCAATAAAGGTCCAGAGCTTGATGGTTAAGCTTGTCTTTGATATGGTTATTGGTAGGAGCATTGTTGTTATCCTTGTTTTCTATAGTTATTGATATTCTTCCATCCTAAATTATGCGTATAGGGGTAACTAGGATCATACTTCTTTTTTGGTTGACCCGAAAAACTTCCAAAAGCTTTCACTTATTCCATGGATGTCTCTTGCAAAGTTGGACACATATTAATTAGATGTCCTACCATTCTACAAATTCTGCATGTTTTAATTTGTTGAGCAACATTTGTTGCCATTTTTCTCACTAAAGATGTCAACCCGGCTATCTGTTGCTCTAATATGGCAGTACTAGCCTCACTAACTTTTAATGGGGTCCTCTCGAATGTTGAATTATTGAGAGTTAGCAGCTATGTTTGAAATTAGATTTTTGTCTTCAAAAGGTGTCTTATCTACCAGTGTACCTCTGCTAGCTACATCTATCATATTTCTTCCTTGTGGCATAAGCTCTTCATAGAAATATTGGATCAAGAGTTGTTCACTAATTTGATAGTAAGGTCAACTAACACATAGCCTCTTGAAACTCTCCCTGTAACATACCACTTCTATAGAGCATATGCCCGAACATACCAGAGGATATTCGAGAATACACCCAGCAAGTTAGAGCAATCACATTAACTTATTTAAGGCATCACATATATCATAAGCATTCAAAAAGATTAATTCTTCCCATTTCATTCACTAATAACAAACTTACATAGTGTCATTACAACTCATAATCTATGTATATAAGTGTCATTACAACTCATAATCTATGTATATACATTACATAACATTTGAGAGTTTAATACTCCATACAAAATGTTTAATAAGAAATGGGATGTTAAATCAAAACTTTCTAACTAGACACACTTATATTCAGCTGAGCAGACTTTTGAGCCATTCTCGTCCCCAAAATTTAAATACTAGACTTCTACTATAACACCTTAGTAGCTAGAACTCCTTCGAACTTTAAAAAAACATTATAATTTTGATGAGTTTGTGAACTCAGTGAGTGAACCATCATTGATGTGTTCACCCAAGTCAAAACACCAAGATAAATTATAACCCAATTCAACAAGTATATCACATAATCTAATATTGAATAACACATCACATTTTATCATATTTCAATAAGCACAACATGTACACAAACATTGCATATCATTATTTCAAAAAAATTTAATAATTCATCTCAATCATTCATATGATACATGTAAAGTTGTATATGCAAATACACATGTGACTCCATTCTTATTTTATTTTGTTGTGATCGAGTGCCTTTCAACCTAATTTACTATACTGTATTCATTGTAAATACCGAGATCATTTTTGACTTGAATCCGTTGTGGATTCTGAGTCCATGCTATCTGAGTCTAAGGCTCATTTTATCTTTCTGAGCTTAAAGCTCTTTTCTTATATTGGTCACTTTGGTCACAACTCCTTTAACTGATTATGAATGTCAATTGCAATGATATGAATCATCTCACACAACATTTGCTTTCATCAATGTAACTAATTATCCAAAATTCTTATTCAATTTGAATCAAATAAACATTTCATGGATAATCACATAATCAACAATTGACATTCAATTTTAAAAAATTCCATATACAGTCCCAAAATATCAAACTCTTCGGACCAAGAATGTTCAGAATTATAACAATCATATCAATAACTAAAATTTAACCAAAAATAAATCAATCATAGTGAGAAACATCTAGGTTAACTCACCATATGTTCTAAAAAAGGTATTTTCTTGAAAATCTGGCAATGTCTGGATGTTAACGATCGCCTTACGCGTTTATCGTCATGTAATACACACATAATTCGCAAATCAATTAGTTATTTAATTAAATGAATATACAATCATACAGTTATAAATGCTATTTTAATGCATGCTCAATTGAATTTCTGGGTATGTATTCTTCTTATACTTAGATCTTGACTATTTAATTTATGCTTATACACCTAAGACCATTCAAACATTATATTTTGTATACTACCATTTTGCAATCAAATTTATGCCTTTAAGTTAGCTTGATTTACTCCAAATTCATCAACCATACTTTACACTTATCCTTGAACATTTTCATGATCAAAAAGCCTCTTATATCACACACACACAACTGTTACTTTAAATCTGGAATTTTAGCAAGCTATATCTAGACATTCACCAAACTTTTTCCAGCAATATATATTCATACATTTACCCAATTCTCATTCATAATTACCATATGTTCTTCAATGCCCATTCATCCATACCTTATATATATTAATCATGTCCTTAAGATCAAGTTTGCATTAAAAGAACTCATTTATTCCTTTAACAAATCATAATTTCCATATTTGAACTCAACCCCATCAAAACAGTTCATTCTTTAGGTTATGACATAAATTAACTACATAAACTTATCAAGCTCTTAACCAATTAATCAAGAAATAATCTACGCTCATTCCTAGCCTTAATCAAGTCCAAATATACCAATTAGAGTGAAATTTCTCAGCTGGTTCGACATGTACACAAGGCCGAAATTAAAATTCCAGAATTTGTCATCAACATGTGTAACTTTACTACCTTCAATACTTCACGAATTTTACAAGCTTAGAGACATCACTAACATCTGAAAATTTCCAGATTTCATGTCCTTTAAGGTTACTTCATTTCATGTTAATTTAACTTCCATATTGGCTACCCTAAGGCTTACAAAATTCTACTCACTTATGTCATTACCAGTCACTTTTTTACAAACACACCTACAACTTTAATTTTCTAGACTCGAAAACACCTTAATAACTCTAATCTTTAGCATGAATTTCTCATCAATTATACTTCAAATCCTAACTTAAATCATCCATACAATATCCCATAAGCTACTATTTTCGTACATGCAAAAACAGAATATAAAATTACCCATTCATTCTCCATTTTCTAGCACACTTTAACACCAGTTCCACATTCAATCTATCCTATTCAGTCATAATAAAAATTCTGCTAATATATACCGCAATAGATCAACATTTCACTTACTTTATTAGCTTGTCACCTCTAAATTTCAAGCTTGCTTAGCCTCACATGCTTGCAAGAACATTTCAAGAATAGTAAGGGAGTAGGGTGGTTTTGGTAATGACAAGAAAAAGACAACAAAATGTACCTCTAAAGCTATCTTTATGACAAATTTTGCATGGGTTTCGGGGTGGTAATGTACAAAATTAGAGCAGAAATCCAAAGGTGTGGGTGAGGTGTGGATTTTGGTAGTGAGAGGGAGGACAAGGAGAGAGTATAGCAGAAACATTACAAAGGAGCTTAATGTGTTAGTCACATGGTGTCGGATGAGTGTTCTTTCATTAAAGACACTTGTCATGTAAATAAGCAACACACATGTCCTCCTTTTTTAGCTAACAAATGTGGCTAAATTCCTAAGCTATTTTTCACTTAATTCTCCAAGCCATTTGTCTCTCATTTGATAGGCTTAATCATCCTAAATTTTCACATGTCAACTTGTCTTGTTACTTGAAATTTTTCATAGACTAAATGTACATATTAATCCATGAATCTTCCAATTGTGACAATTAATTCCAAATTACTAATTGTAATCTATCAAACCAAAAGATAAGACATTAACAATGCAGATTCATATCATAATTATTTTAAACCTTTCATACCTCAGAATATGTCAATTGAGTGCACATACGAGTTTTGCAATGTTTTTCGAAATCATAAATCATATGTGTATGCTATTATTATGCATATGAATGAAATCATGAAATCATGTTCTAAATGTACTAAATACATTCTATGATCATGCAACTAATAATGTTGGGCCTCAAATTTTTTTTTATAGTAAGCACGATTTGAATGAATTTTGGTATTGTTAGATAAATTATTTTAATTGGGGTTAACTATTATGTCAAGTTTAGGAGGATTTAATTCATGGATTGATGAAAATTAAAGTGTGGATATTGTAAGGTGTATAAGGGCATTTTTGGAAGATGACTTAAGGTTAAAAGAACCTAAGCTTATAAGGAAGGATAAAGTGGACTTTTAGCACTTATTAAGGGTAAAAAGGGAAGAGGAAAATGTTTTCTTGTGAAGTGGAAGACTAAAAACGTGATTGGAGTGAAAAAGAAGAGAAAAATCGTGAAAGAGAGAAAGAAAGGAGAGAGTTTCGGGGGTTGAGAGGAAAGAAAGAAAGCTAAGCTAGGTTTTGATTTTTCTTAGTCTTGAAGAGTGATTTTGAGGTTACTCATTAAGAGAAAAAGAAAGAGGAAGGGAAGAACTTTCTTTAGAGCCAAGAAATTCATTGTTTGGTGAGGATTTAAGGTAAGTTGATTTCTAGATCTATTGGAGTTTTGAAGGGCTTTTGGTTCAAAGAGCTTGGGAAATGTATGGGTTTAAGCATTCTAGTATAAGTTGAATGCTTTTGGTTCTATGGGTTCTCAAAGTTGAGTTCCTATTGAATGAGAACTTGGTTTGTTATAGGAAACCAAGCAAGTCCGATCCAAGGCAAAGAGGAAAGACGACAGTGAACTTTGATTATCAAACAATTTGGTGGGTAATATATTTATAGTTATTGTGTGATTGGGCAAATTCTTGACTATATATGTGTGCATGCATGTTCAATTTGCTAAAATGTGTGATTATTGAAAATGTATATGATTTATGAATTTTGATTATGTTATGCCATTGAAATATGTCATGGCATTTTGTTTGAATGAAAAGATAAACAAGCATAAAAGTCTAAGCATATGATTAAATGAATATGTGCTTTGTTTGGGCGAGAGTGGAACCATTCTGTTCCTCATGTGCGCGTTGACAAGAGCCTTCTCCCGGCTGCCCGCTTGTGGCATATGAGCTTCGAAAAAGGACTCATTTTGTTCATGGTGTAAACTTCAGTTTCTCCATTCTGTTTCCATGGAACTCTCAAGCCATTTGTTTGTGCATTGCATCTGTAAATTGTCAAGTATGATGCACTTGGATGTTATGTGTTCTGCATTATTCTGTTTACTTGAAAATAACTGAATTGTTTAATATCTTTACATATATATATATGCTTGAATTTATGCTAATTACTAATGACTATAAGTATATTAGCCACTGAGCTATGTAGCTCAACCTCTTTTCTTCCTTCCTCAGGGGCAAATCAAGACGATAGTGATCCCTACAAGGCATCGAAAAATCCACATTAGTTAGAGTCTTTTGTACTAAGTCAGTGATTTTGAATAGCTCATTCGGCATATCAGCATTGAGCATCTTTTGTGTTTTAGTTTAAGTTTGATGTGTATTTTGATTTGTAATAACTCTGACTGTGTTTTGAAATGGAAAAAGTGAAATTGAGTTCCTTTTGTATGATTATGTTATTTTAATGATTGGGATAATGAAATGTGTATGTGCATGTTCTATTTGTTGAAATTGCCAACTGTTGTTAGTCTTAGAATAGCACGTCAGAGTTGGAAGGATTGCATGGGAAAAACCCAGACGAAAGGAATCGTCTGTGATGACGTCACAACACAGAGGCAAGGAAAAATAGAGAGGAAGAGAATCATCTGTGATGACGTCACAACACAGAGGTAAGGAAAAATAAAGAGGAAGAGAATCGTCTGTGATGACATGACAACACAGAGGCAAGGAGAAATAGAGACGAAATGTATCGTTTGTGCTGACATCACAACACAGAGGTAAGGAAAAATAGAGACAAAGTGTATCATCTGTGTTGACGTCAGAACACAGAGGCAAGGGAAAACACAAATGAAAGGAATCGTCTATGAACACAGAAGATAAAACACAAAAGACACGTCACCATACAGAGGACACATCATCATATAGAGGACACGTCATCACACAGACAACACGTCAGAACACATACGCAAGGAATTGTCTGTGATGACACGTCCTAAGACAGAGGATATAAAGGAATACAGAAAATAAGGGGGTCAAACCCAGACGATAAAAGTCAACCACAGAAGATAGGATATAGATGATAAGGGTTCAGACTCAGATGATAAAAGTCAACTACAGATGAAAGGAAACACATACCATAGACAAACATAGACGATAGGCCAACCACAGATGATATAAAGAAGGAGTTAAGAAGTTATATGATTGTAAAACATCGTCTGTGTTACCGTTTATAAACTTCGTCTGTGTTACTATTCACAGACTTCTTCTGTGTTACTGTTCATGAAATTCGTCTGTGTTACTGTTCACAAACTTCTTCTGTGTTACTGTTCATAGACTTTCTGTGTTACTATTCACAAGCATCGTCTGTGTTACTGTTCATAACTTCCTCTGGGTTACTTTTTATGGTTTATGTTCTGTCCTATTTTTTACCCTTTAGAAGATACAATTGGTCTTTGAGTTCTTCATGAAAGTTGTAGCTCTTAAAGTCCTCTTTCGAACTATCTAAAGAAAACCTAAATTGGATGCCTATATAAAAAGTTATGCTAATATCCCCGAAGCATGTGCATGTGTAAATTGTAGACTCACCAACGCTATTCCTTGAGGTATTCAGGCTGGAATGGAGCTGAGCTCAAAAAGGGGTAGTTTTGAATACCAATATATTTGGTAAATGTGTGTTATCTGAGTGCGATCACCGGGCTCCAGAAATGGGGTCCGACATCTTGTGGTATCAGAGCTTAGGCTTGTTTCCTAGGCTTAGAATACATAATAGTAAGAATTGTGTGCTGTGTGATTATTTGTTGCATTGCTAATTGATTGATTGCATTAAGTGACATGCATACCATGCATACATATAGGAAATAAGATTGAAATGTAGCTAATCTATAGTGCTTATTTTTGAAGGAGTAAGATGCCACCTCGTAGAAGAGCACGAGGAATTCTACAAGGATCAGTTGCACCTGACTCTCCACTAAGAGAGGGGAGTACCGATGAGTCTGTAGCCCTAGAAAATGCTGAGGCTTTTATAGGGCATGGTAATGAGCCCTCTCAGTCCCCAACCCAGGAGTCGCCTGTTCTACAGGAGCAAGTGCCTCCGTTAGATCCAAGGATGTTCCAAGCCTTTGCTCAGGCATTTTTCCAGGCCATGGGACAGATGTCTCAACCATCTGCTTCGGCCCCATCTAAGAAGGGGAAACAGTTTGACAAGTTGAGGAAGTATGGAGCAGTGGACTTCTATGGGACCACGGATCTAGAAGAAGTGGAGACTTGGTTGAGAAAGACCGAGAGGATATTAGATCAGATGGATTGTGAGGATGATCAGAAGGCTGAGTATGCTGCTAGTTTGCTTCAAGGAGATGCTCTACATTAGTGGGAGAGTATGCCAGGGAGCCAGATGAGACCGTCGGTGTTGGCATGGAAGGACTTCTTGGCCACTTACAAGAAGAAGTACCTATCTGAGGTGTATATTCAGCAGAAGCAGAGAGAATTTCCGAGTCTCACCCAGAGGGAAATGATAGTGAGTGAGTATAAGCGTCAGTTTACACAGTTATCCCGATTTGTAATAGAGATGATGCTGAGTGAGGCGGCTAAGTGTCGTCGGTTTGAATCAGGGTTGCACCTAGCCATCAGAGAAAAAGTAGTGGTACAGAATTTTTATGACTTCCAGCAGCTGGTTGAAGCTGCACTGAGGGTTGAAAATATTGAGAATATAAAGAGTGTCGTGAACAAGAAGAGAAAGGGGAGAGAGCAGATCAAGAGGGGAGGTGGTACTTTTATGCCCGAAAGGAGTGCCAAGAGCTTTCCTATGCAGTCTGAGGAGAGGAGCAGTGGTGCAAGTAGGTCCGGACAAATGAGGACTGTCTCTTATCAGGCCTCAACGTCTGGAGGCAGTAAAAGGGGAGAAGGGGACAAGTCATTCGTCCCTAAGTGTGATCATTGTGGCAAATTCCATGGAGGAGAGTGTTACAGATTGACTGGAGCTTGTTTCAAATGTGGAGAGAAGGGGCACATGGCTAGAGAGTGTCCTCAGCATGCAAGACATGAGAAGAGTCAGATACAAGGTTCGAAGCGAACTGAGACTGTGGGACACCAGACTACAATTGAAGTGGGCAGTTCTGGTGCAACAAAAAGGGTGAATCTTCTAGGGAGATCCAAGGGGTAAGTACCAGCTAGGGTATTTGCAATGACACGAGAGGATGCAGAGATCACTCCAAAACTTGTGACTGGTATGATTAAATTGTTTGATGATGATATTGTTGTTTTGATTAATCCGGGTTCTACCCATTCATTTATGTCATCAAGTAGAACTGTGTATGGTAGAGAATTGAGCCTATTGGATACTCCTTTGATGGTGAGTACTCCAATTGGACAATGTATTATTATTAGTCAAGTATACAGAGACTGTGAGATATATATTGGAGGGGAACAATTAGTAGTGGATCTAATGCCATTGATGATGGGAGGATTAGATTTGATTTTGGGTATGGATACCTTAGAGAAGTACAATGCCCATCTGGATTGTAAAGAGAAGACAGTGGAGTTCGAATTGGACAATGGTAAAAAGGTGGTGTTTGTGGGAGACAGAAAAGCATGCCCGCTTAGAATTGTTTCGGCTTTGACAGTAGAGAAGATGATGAGGAAAGGATGTGAAGCATATTTGGCCTATGTGGTAGACACGAGGGCAGATAAAAAGAAGTTAGAGGAAATACCTGTGGTTAGGGAATTCTTGGATGTCTTTCCTGAGGAATTACCAGGATTACCACTACCTAGGGAAATTGAGTTTCCTATTGAGCTTCTTCCAGGTACAATGCTAATATCGATTCCGCCATATAGAATGGCTCCGACGGAATTGAAGGAGCTTAAGGAGCAATTGGAAGAATTATTAGAGAAGGTTTACATTAGGCCGAGCTCTTCACCTTGGGGAGCTCCGGTCCTCTTTGTGAAGAAAGATGGATCGTTGAGGATGTGTGTGGATTGTAGGAAGCTCAATCATGTTACCATAAAGAACATATATCCGCTTCCTCACATAGATGATTTGTTTGATCAATTGCAAGGAGAAAAAGTCTTCTGCAAGATAGATTTGAGATCAGGTTATCACTAGTTGAGGATAAAGGAGATTAATGTGCCAAATACTGCTTTCAGAACACGGTATGGGCATTTTGAGTTTTTTATTATACCCTTGGATTGACGAATGCACCTGCAGCTTTTATGGACTTAATGAATAGAGTCTTTAAGCCATTCTTGGACCAATTTATCAT
>JAOQMS010042459.1:0-13720 GCA_027563885.1 Erythroxylum longipes
CGGGCTTAGAAAATTATACTACACAGCATCCAGTAAAAAGTCCTGCTAAAACGCGATAACCAAAAATTCAGTAACACCTGTTTAAGTAGGGAGGCTGTTTTCCAAGCTTAGAAAATTAAAGAATCAGGTCTTTAAGTAGTCTAGTTGAGTGAAAATTCTTGCAGTAGCTCAGCAACTCTGAACCATCTCTGCAAAAATGGGATCATCATCTATATCCCCTTCAATGCTTGTAACCTCCATAAGTCTGGGATCTACAACGTTTTTCCCCAAGAAAATTGGGACTCCAGCTTTCGTTGTCACTCGTTCTTCTACTTCCCTAAACCAGCCTACCAAGGTTTACTGCAGAAAATATGAACCTGAGAGCACAAGTACTACAACGAAAAGAATATTACCAGGGCCAATGAAACTGCCAATCATTGGCAATTTGCATAACTTGGTTGGTTCACTACCACACCATGTTATTTCCACATTAAATTAAGTGGGTGACCCACTAACCTAGTGTTTTAATTTATGATCCACTTATAAAAGTTTGCCCAATTAAAAGAATGCCCAAATTAATAATAATTGTTGTAAGGTTATGTACCTTCTGATGGAGTGGGTACATTTAAAAACTCAACAGTTATCTCTCTTGGCCCTCTTCTTCTATCTATAAAAGAAGATACATAACCCCTTTCTAACAGTTCTCTTCCATCATTTGAAAGACATATTATTTGTGTATCACATTGGATAAAGAGAAGAAGAGATCAAGAATTTAAGGTTTACAAATCAAAGAGGATTCATTGTTTTAATATGGCTGCATGTTCATCAAATGGTATGTTAAAATTTGTGAATTTATGATGGTTTGTATGCAATTTTTACTAGGCTATTGTGTTAATTTCCGCATGAAATTTCTAACATTTGGTATCAGAGCCTGTATTGTTTATATTATTTGTGGTATTTTCGTCAAATAGCCGCACACTTCTGGTTTTGATCTGTTCGTCTATTCACATGCATCTCTATAAATCTTTTTTGGTATTAACGATGGAAATGGAAACTTACGAGTGCAATCACGTTTGGGTTTTGTGAATGTACTGTGTCTATTTTTGATAACATTTTGATTCTATAAATAAGTTTTCATGTTGTTTTTGAATCGCTGTTTTGATATGTCAAATGACTTCTGTTGTGTTTGTTCTTGAATACTGGGCATATTCTTTTCTTTTATTTTCTTGTGTGGTTGGATGATTTATTTTGCACGATGCCATCGTTTCCATGGGTTAATGGTTAAAAATCAAACGTTCTATAATTTGTATGGAAATATTTTTGTTTGCTATTGTATTTACGATTGTTGAAACAGAACAACGAAAATAAGTTTGGGTTTTTGAAACTAAACGGTTGATGATTATTGTGATCAAATATTGATGATATGTTTCTATGGTACAAACGAAAACCTATAAAAGAAGACGTTGGGAAGTTTTGTAGTATAAAAACAAAAAACAAAACAAAACGAAAACCAGACAAGCGTCTGGAGGAAGAAGACGTCTGGGAAACGTCTGGCGCGTGGACTACACGCGCCAGACATCTGCCCAGATGTTTGCCAAATGCAGCGTCTGGCCAGACGCTGCGTTGGATAAGGCATGGTCTGGTGCGTGCAAATTTTTGGGCTAGTTTTGCACTATTTTTCGATAATATTAGACAATTTATAAATGTAAGGTTTATTAGTTTAGATAGTTACCAAAGTGACCTAAATTAGTAAATCTTATATTGATTAAATTGCATAAAAGAATAAAAGGGAGACTTATGAACTCTTAAAAAACAAAAAATATTTTTTTTATATTTATTTTACTAATCATTAGGAGAATGAGACTAACCCAAAGGAGAGTCAATTTCTGCTAATTATTAGTTAATGATTAATTTTATGTTGTTTAGAAAGGAAACAAATGGATACCCAAAATGTTGGATCCCGTTTTTAGGATATTTATATTTATATTTTATTTTATTTATTTTATTAAATTATCAAGCATGAACATAAATTAGAATTTAAGATTTAGCAAATTTTGGAATTTAATATGGTATATTTATATTAGAAAAGTCCCACCACAAACTTTTCCTTGTCTAGACTGTAATTAAATTTAAATGTTACATTTTTTTATATAGCAATGTTCCCAAATAGATTTATTTTTATTATTTCAACTAAATTTCAATGGTGACACGTAGTCGTCATAAAATTCATATGGAGACCCAGGACCAACATCAAGGTAACATATAAATGACATAAAATAGTCAAGTATTTAAGCTCCCTCCAAGTGAACACTAGATATGTTAAAATTTACCCAAAGGAGAATTTTAACAATATCAATAGTTCATTGTTATTTAATTTTATACTTGAGGCCTTATTGTGAGCATTGTTCTATTTTGTACAGTTCCCACTTCGTTACACTCTCTTGCATCTGGAATGACTGTTTTTGATGGGTCTAATTTTTTGGAATGGTATGAAAAAGTCCAATTCTCACTGGGTGTATTGGATCTTGACCTGGCTTTAATAACTGAACAACCTCCTGAAGCTACGGATGACAGTACTCCGGAGCAGGTGGAACAATCAAAGGCCTGGACAAAATCCAATAGGCTCAGTCTGATGTTTATGAGAATGACCATTGCCAATAATATCAAGACCTCTCTCCCTCAAATCGAGTTAACCTCGGAATTTCTGAAATCTATTGAGGAGTGCTTCAAACGTGCCGATAAGTCTCTTGCATGCACATTAATGGCTGAATTGACCACCATGAAATATGATGGTCAGAAAGGTATTCAGCATCATATTTTGAACATGACTGAAAAGGCTGCAAAGCTTAAGGCACTAGGCATGACTATGGATGAGTCCTTGGTACAGTTTGTCCTTAACTCACTTCCATCACAGTTTGCTCCATTCAAGATCCACTATAATACTAATAGCGATCAGTGAAACTTAAATGAGCTTATCAGTAAATGCATTCAGGAGGAATTGAGATTAAGACAAGAAGGATATAATCATGCTCTTGCTGTATCTCATGGAGCTATAAAAAGGAAAGGAAAATTTAGAAATAGAAAGAACTTTCCACCAAAGAAAAGTGGACCTGGTGAAAGTAGCTAAAGTCATAAGGGAAAATTCACAGTAAGTTGCTACTTTTGTGGCAAGAAAGGACATGTGAAGAAGAACTGTAACAAACGCAAGGCTTGGTTCGAAAAGAGAGGTACAAATCTTTCTTTTGTATGTTATGAATCCAATCTTGCTGAAGTACCTTCAAATACTTGGTGGACTGATTCAGGAGCCACAACTCGTGTGACTAATTTAATGCAGGGATTCCTTACAACGAGGAAATCGAAGGAAAGTGAAAAGTTCCTCTATATGTGAAACCGTCTCCAAGTAGAAGTGGTAGCTGTTGGTACCTATCGCTTGTTCTTAGAGACTGTCATTAAATGGATCTTCTTAATACCTTTTATGTACCTTTGATTTCTAGGAATTTAATTTCTTTATCTAAATTAGATGTTGCTGGATATTCTGTTTTATTCAGTTCTGGACAATTAAGTTTGTTGTTAAATTCTGTTACAGTTGGTTCTGATATTTTATGTGATAGTTTATATAAAATTTCCTTGGACCATGAATTTGCACAAGCTTTGATGACCCTGCATTCAAATGTTGATTCAAAACATGGTTTAATTAATGAAAATTCTTCAATTCTGTGGCACAGAAGACTAGGGCATATCTCTACGGAAAGAATTGAGAGATTAGTGAAGGACAAGATTTTACAAAATCTTGACTTCACTGATTTTGAAGTGTGCGTGGATTGCATAAAGGGAAAGCAAACTAAACATACAAAGAAAGGTGCCACAAGAAGTAATAAGCTTCTCGAGATAATTCAAACTGATATTATTGGACCACTCTCTATCCCATGTTTTACTGGGGAAAAATATTTTATCACCTTTATAGATGATCTGTCTCGTTATGGTTATATTTATCTAATGCATGAAAAGTCTCAGGCTATTGACATCTTTGAGATGTACATTACATAAGTCGAGAGATAATTAGATAAAAGGATTAAAATTGTGAGGTCAGATCGAGGTGGTGAATATTATGGTAGATATGATGAATCAGGACAAAATCCTGGTCAAATTCCTTGAAAAACGTGGCATTCGTGCTCAATACACAATGCCTGGTATGCCAAAGCAGAATGGTGTTGCTGAAAGACGTAATCGCACATTAATGGAAATGGTTAAGAGTATGGTTAGTTACTCTTCTATATCAATTTCATTGAGGGGTGAAGCCTTAAAGACCGCAACGTATATCTTGAGCAGAGTTCCTAGTAAGGCAGTTCAAAAAACTCCTTTCGAGTTATGGACTGGTAGGAAACCTAGTTTGAGACATATACATATATGGAGTTGTCCAGCAAAGGCAAGAATCTATAATCCACATGAGAAAAAGCTTGATTCAAGAATAATATCTGGATATTTTATTGGCTATCCAGATAAATCAAAAGGGTACAGATTTTACTGTCATAACCACAGTGTAAGAATAGTTGAAACTGGTAATGCTAGATTCTTAGAGAATGGTGAAATAAGTGGGAGTAATGAATCAAGGAAGGTAGATATTGAGGAGATAAGAGTGGATATCCCACCACCCTTTTTACCTCAACAAACTATTGCTCCTCAACTTGTTGAACAAGTAGAGGTATATGAACAACAAAATAGAGATGATTCATTACAACCAGAAAATGTTGCCATTGAAAATACTATAGAGCTACCACAACTGGCACCTTTGAGGAGATCTCAAAGAGAAAGGAGATCTGCCATTTCAGGTGATTATGTGGTGTATCTACAAGAATCTGACTTTGATATTGGGATAAGGAAGGATCTGGTTTCATTTTCACAAGCCATGGAAAGTGATGATTCTAGTAAATGGATGGAAGTAGGGATGTCAATTTCGGACCGGCCCTGCCCATTTTTGGCCCGGGTTTGGCAGGCCACGGGCCGACCATGGTCCGCCGGGCTCGGGCCGCGGGCCGACCATGCCCGATCCGCGACCTGACAAAACAGCGTCGTTTTGTATTTTTTAATATTAAAAAATATAGACGGGCCGGGTTTGGACCGGCCCGCCCTTGGCCAGCCAGGCCACGGGCTGACCGGCCGGTCCGCGGCCCACGGCCTGCTGTTTTTTATCGGCCCGGCCCATTGACATCCATAGATGGAAGCTATGAATGAAGAGTTGAATTCTATGGCCTATAATAGTGTTTGGGATCTCGTCAAATTGCCTAATAATTGTAGACTCGTCGGCTGTAAATGGGTTTTTAAAACAAAACGCGACGCTAAAGACAATATCGAACGATTTAAGGCCAGACTTATGGCCAAAGGATTCACTCAAAAGGAAGGTATTTATTACAAAGATACCTTCTCTCCAGTTTTCAAGAAGGATTCGCTTAGAATCATCATGGCACTTACAGCTCATTTTGGTTTAGAGCTGCATCAAATGGATGTGAAAACTGCATTTTTAAACGGGAATTTGGATGAGGATATTTATATGGAACAATCTGAGGGGTGCACAAAGAAAGGTAATGAACACCTAGTTTGTAAATTAAAGAAATCCATTTATGGTCTTAAACAAGCTTCCAGATAATGGTATATTAAGTTCAATGATACCATTACATCTTTTGGATTTAAGGAAAACGCTATTGATCAGTGCATATATCTAAAAGTTAGTGGGAGCAAGTTTATATTTTTGATACTATATGTGGATGATATTTTGCTTGCTAATAGTGATCTTGGTTTGTTACGTGAAACCAAGGAATATCTCTCTAACAATTTTCAGATGGTTGATATGGGTGAGGCAAACTATGTTATTGGCATCGAGATCTTCAGGGATCGATCTCGAGGAATTTTAGGTTTGTCTCAGAAAGGATATATTAATCGAATTTTAGAGAGATTCAATATGCAGTCATGTTCAGAGGGTATTGCACCTATATTGAAAGGTGACAAATTAAGTAAAATGCAGTGTCCAAGGAATAATATAGAAAGGGAGCAAATGAAGAAAATTCCTTATGCATCAGCTGTAAGGAGTTTGATGTATGCTCAAACTTGTACTAGACCAGATATCAGCTTTGATGTTGGTATGTTAAGAAGATTTCAAAGTGATCCAGGATTCGAACACTGGAGAGCTGCAAAGAAGGTTATGAGGTACTTACAGGGAACAAAGGACTATATGCTCACCTATAAAAGATCAGAACATTTAGAAGTTGTCGGTCACTCAGATTCTGATTATGGTGGTTGCCTCGATAGCTTAAAGTCAACTTCAGGATATGTCTTTATGATGAAAAATGGGCAATATCGTGGAAGAGTGAAAAACAATCAATTACCGCTTCATCCACAATGGAAGCCGAATTTGTTACTTGTTTTGAAGCCTCAAGTCATGCTTTATGGTTGCAGAATTTTATTTCAGGGCTTAGTGTTGTCGACTCTATTGCTAAACCATTGAGAATATATTGTGATAACATCGTAGCTATTTTCTTTTCTAAGAATGGTAAATTTTCTAGTGGATCAAAACACATAGATTTAAAGTATTTAGTTGTTAAAGAAAGAGTCCAGAAACAACAAGTGTCAATTGAACATATTAGGACCACACTTATGGTTGCTGATCCATTAACAAAAGGATTACCTCCAAAGGCGTATTTGGAACATGTTGTGAGAATGGGTTATGGTGGTTATGTAATTAACAATTTAAGCATTAAATATTGTTTCTGTATATTCTTGTTTTCAATTATGGGTGCACGTTTTATTATGTGACAAACAAGAATTGTCCTGACTAGACAAATTACAGGGGCTAGTATAACATTCAAGATTGGATTAGTAAGGGTTATTAATGTGTGGTGCATGGAAGGAAACATGACGTTGTGGTTATGTAACCATCATGACTCGCATTTATGATCTAAGCTGATTCAGTATTATGGCATATGATTTTGCACGTATTAGCTAAGTTTTTGGAAACATGATTAAGTGTGTCAACCATGTTTTCTAATACATATTTTATAAATCGAAGTATATATATATATATATTATAGTTTTTATAATCGGTTTAGTGGACCAAGTGGGAGAATGTTATTTCCATATAAAATTAAGTGGGTGGCCCATTAACCTAGTGTTTTAATTTATTATCCACTTATAAAAGTTTGGCCAATTAAAAGAATGCCCAAAATAATAATAATTGTTGTAAGGCTATGTACCTTTTGATGGAGTGGGTACATTTAAAAACTCAATAGTTATCTCTCTTGTCCCTCTTCTCCTATCTATAAAAGAAGATACATAACCCCTTTCTACCAGGTCTCTTCCATCATTTGAAAGACATATTATTTGTGTATCACATTGGATAACAAGAAGAAGAGATCAAGAATTTAAGGTTTACAAATCAAAGGGGATTCATTGTTTTAATATGGCTACATGTTCATTAAATGGTATGTTAAAATTCATGAATTTATTATGGTTTGTATGCAATTGTTATTGGGTTATTGTGTTAATTTCCGCATGAAATTTCTAACACACCTGCTCGCCTAGGAAGATGATGCAATGCCTCCTTCTCTTCACTCAGGCAACTGGTTTCAAGTTTGCTGATTGAAGCTTTGCAACTATTGAGCTCAATGATGAATTCTATAGCACCACTCAGAAATTCTTATGTTCTGAATTTTTGTTGTTTTTGAACAGTCCACTCTAAAATGTATAAAGCTACTTCCTCTCAAGTATAAAATGGTATAAGTTTTGGTTTGATTGTAAGGTTTGTTTTTAAATGTAAGGTTTGGTTGCATTCACAATAAAATTCCAGAACCAATGTCTGTATATTGTGATTTTGCAATTGGCTTAACACTCAAACTTTTGATGGACTTGTGAAAATGAAAGAAGGAACAAGTTTTTGACAAAGATGATGATTTTTTAAAGAAGATGATGGTGAGCTTTATATTCAGCTCTTACATGTTTTTTAAAACATCTGAAAATCAAAGGCTAGGAATTGAAAGCATGCTTGTGATCCAAGAGACAGGAGCTTAACACGTCTTATTGTCCCTTTGATCAGCTAAAAACAAAATAAATGTAAAACAGCAGCTGGCATACATTAAATGCTACTGATTTTAAAGCTACATGAAATAGAATTCTGATATGCAGGACCACTTGTATATGCTTGTGGTACGAATGGGACCAACTTTAACTAACATCCTCTGAATTCACTATCAGCTTGATCTTGTGCCGTGGTAGCTTCAACACATTCTTCATTCCAGCTTCAGAAATAATTCCCTTTAGGTTTTGTGCAAACATCAGCAAAATTGTTCCACTTTTCTCCTCTGCAGGTTTCTTCATTTTCCTCTTCAAGCTTCTCTGCCTTAATCTTCAATCTTCAGAATTTCACTTCTTGAATACATGGTCTTCTGCATTATCCCCAAGATCATTAGCTCAAGTTTCCTGAGGTATCTTGGAAGCTTCAGCTTGGTCTTCACCCTTCCTCTCTTCTTTACCTTGATTTCCATTGCAAGATCCTCTGCAAGCTTCAATATAGCTGGTTTCACAAAACAATTTAATTCAACAAGTCCTCCTTTGTTTTGTGGAACCTGTATACCAATCATTTTCCTTAAAGATTCAAACCTCCATCTTGGTAAGGCCTTGGTGAACAGATCAGCGAGCTGAAAGCTTGATTTGCAGAAGGCCATCTTGATCTCCTTTTCTTCAATCAATTCCATAACATAATGATACTTCACTTTAATATGCTTGGTTCTCATATGATCAGATGGATTCTCGACCATAGAAATTGCAGCACTAGATTCACAATAAATTGTCACACATTTTTCTTTCAATTCACCTACATCCATTAGAATTTTCTTCAACCATTGAGCTTGGTTGGCAGCCATGTTTACTGCCACATATTCAGCTTCAGCTGATGATTGTGCAACACTCCTCTGCTTCTTTGAACTCTAAGCAAAAATTTCAGATCCTAGGCTACAGCAATAACCACTTCTGCTCTTACTTTCATTGCTTCCCGCATAGCTAGCATCATTAAACACATATAACTCCACCTTTTCTCCTCTTCCAAACCAAATTCCACAATCAATTATATGTTTAACATATCTAATTATCCTTCTAGCATAAACAGCATGTTGCCTTGAAGGATTTTGATTAAAGCTAGCCATAATATTCACAACACATGCAATATCAGGCCTTCATGCACTTAAATACATTAATGATCCAATCATGCTCCTATAATAAGTTGCATCAAATTCCTCACCAGGTTTCATAGGTTCCAGCTTTAGTTGATGTTCCATAGGGGTTCTCATTCCACTGCTTCCTTTCAATCCAAACTTGTCAATTAATTCTTTTGCATTTTTTTTCTGATGTATGAAAAATTCATTTCTCCTTTGATATATCTCCAGTCCCAAGAAGAAACTCATCTTTCCCAAGTCTGTCATCTGAAACTCTAATTTCATTAACTCCTTGAACTCTTCTATCAATTTTTCTTGTGTTCCAATTATCAGCAGATCATTAACATACAAGGAGCAAATCAGCTTTTCCCTATCTCTGATTTTTACATTTGCTTCACTCTTGTTTCTTGAGAACCCATTCTGTATTAGATAGTTATTGATCTTTGAATACTAGGCTCTTGGAGCCTGTTTCAGTCCACATAAAGCCTTCACAAGTTTGTACACTCTCTGCTCTCGTCCATTCATAACATAACCTTCGGGTTGCTTCAAATAAACTTCTTCATCTAGCATTCCATTTAGGAATGCACTCTTCACATCCATTTGGTGCACCCTCCATCCATTATTTGTAGCTGGAGCTAACAACAATCTCACTGTGTCCAACCGTCCTATTGGTGCATATGTCTCAATATAATTTACTCCATACTCTTGTTTGTATCCCCTCACAACAAGTCTAGCTTTATATTTATTGATTGATCCATTTGGATTCAATTTTTTCTTGTAAATCCACTTGGAGTCGACCACCTTGGTTTCTGGACTTGGCAAATCAACCAACAACCAAGTTCCATTTTCTTCAATAGCTTTTATCTCTTCATCCATTGAGTTTTGCCACACTCCTTGCTTGATAACTTGTTTGTATGTCATCGGTTTAAACTCTGTAGGTAAGGCACATTCTACAATTGTTAGAGCTCCATCTCTCTTCTTCATCAGCTACATTGTACCTGGAATTAAACAAATGGTTAGTTTCTTTTAAATGGAGGCCAGATCCCTCTCCTTGTGTGCACTATCTGATCTGGATGTCTCCTCCTGAGATTCTAAACTTAAATCATCACTTCCTGGAACTAAATCATCTTCAGGGTTTTGTGCAACCTCCTCTTGTGATCCATCACTTCCATTGCTGTTTGTACCTTATGATTCCAGCTGAGTTGTCTCCACTTGAGGTCTTCTGTCCACTGAGTTGTTTGAATTGTCTGCAGCAGCCATTTCTTGATTAGTGGTGTCCCTCACACTTCCTTCACCACTAGATTCACCTATTGTAAGTCAATTCCAACATTTCTTGGTTTTCTAGCAGTAGGTTCTTCCCACTTCCAGCTTTCATTTTCATCAAAATTCACATCTCTAGATACCAACATCTTCTTAGTTTTAGGGCTATATATTCTATATCCCTTAGATTCAGCCCTATACCCCATCATCACTCCCTTCATTGCTTTCTCATCCAATTTTTTCCTCTTTGCTTCAGGAATATACATATAAGCTACACATCCAAATAACCTTAAATGATTCACCTTCGGTTTAACTCTAAACCAAACTTCAAATGGTGTTTTCTCATTCAAAGCTTGAGTTTTCATTCTATTTTGTAAGTAAACAGCAGTGAAACATGCTTCTGGCCAAAATCTTCTAGGCACTTGCATTCCAAACATCATTGCCTTTGCCATTTCCACAATTGTTCTATTTTTTCTTTCTGAAACTCTATTTTGCTGTAGTGAGTATGATACTAAAAACTGATGGAATATGCCTTCTCTTTCAAAGTAATTCTTCATCTCATTCGAAACATACTCTCCTCCTCTATCACTTCTTAAACATCTCACCTTCCTTCCACATTGACTTTCAGTTTTTGCTTTCCATAATTTAAAGAAACCAAGCACTTGATCTTTGCTCTTCATAAAGGTATTTTTGATACATCATCAATAAACTCAACATAATACCTACTTCCTCCAGCTGATGGTGTGTCCATAGGTCCACAAACATTAGTGTGCACCAATTGTAATTTCTCTGTGGCCCTTCAATCACTTTTTGGAAAAGGTAAAACATGACTCTTTCTCTTTGCACATGGTTCACACACATTCTTCATCTTGCTGCTCAATTGAGGTAATCCAACAACCAATTCTTTTCTCTACATTTCAATTATGTAATCAAGATTTGTATGAACATACCTTTTATGCCATAATTAAGTTAACTCAGTCACTGGAATGGCAGTAAAAGCTCCATCAACTTCTGTCATTCGTATTTTAAAAACTCTGTTTACCATTAGCACTTTATGAACTAACTCTTCTTGTGCATTGAAGATTCTGTACATTCCATCTTCAAAATATACTTTGTATCTCTTTTCCAGAAGTTGTCCTACACTGATCAGATTTTGATCTAGCTCAAGAATGTAATATACCTCTTTAAGTATGGTGCTTGCTGCCTTTGCAGTTAACTCTACATCTCTCTTCTAAGTGATAGCTATTGTTTCTCCATTCCTTATCTTCACCACAGTATTCAAATATGTGTTTGTTACAACAAAAGCTTCCTTTCTTTTTGTCATGTGATTAGAACAACCACTGTCTACTAACCACTCTCCTCTCTTTTCATCATTTGCCTCAGTTGCATAAATCTCAACAGTTGGAGCATGGTTTTTGGATTGATGACAGGCCTCCACCACAAATACACTCTCCTCAGTAATTGACTTTTTTGATGGCTTAGCTGTTTGTGAAGGTCCTGAATGAGTATTAGAGTTATGTTGTAGAATGAGCTGAGAATTTGGACAAATTTCAGAAGGTGGTTGAGTTGAAGCATGATTAACAGAACAAGTGGTTTAAGACAGTTGGTTTGGTGCTTGTGTTTGCATAGTTTGGTAATTTAGCTGTTGTGGATAGTTGGGCTGAGACACGTAGGATTGAGTTATCTGAGGTTGAGTTGCATATGGTTGAAGTTGAGACATTGGAGTTTGTGGTGAATAATGCTGAGGGATTTGTGTTTTTCCAAAATTTGTAACATAGTGAGCTTGATACACTTGTGGTTCCGGAATATTTTGATAAGGTTGTGACTGAGTTGGTAATTGGTTAGAGGTAATGTTTTGTCTTAAGAAAGGATGTACTGGTGGGGGTTTTCTATAAATGGGACTGTTTGGATTTTGTTGTTCTATCATCCACCTCTCATAGCACACTCTCTTTGAATGTCCCCTCTTTCTACAGTAAATGCAATCAATATTTTTATTCCAGAAGCACTCTTCAGCTGCATGATTGGTTTTACCATAAAATCTGCAATTTGGAAACATACCCCATCTTGTTATTTTTGATGCACCTTGCATACGATTGGCATTATTTCCAAAAAATTGGTTGGTGTTTTGGTAGTTTTGGTAAGGCATTTATGGAGGGTATTGTGTTTAAGGATACATTTGGGGCTGTTGGTATTGCATTTGGTTTTTATAGGGATGGTTCTGTGGATATGTTATTGTCTAGAACTGATTTTTGTTGATCTGTGGGAGGTTTTGTGATGGATGGTGAGTCTATGATCGCATCATGCTTGTTCAAAATGACTTTGGCTCAGGTTTTTGGTTGGAGTCCGGAAGGGTGGATTTTCTGGGACTTTGAAACTTTCTGCTTTTAGTGCATACTCCTCACCTTCTCTTCTAACCCCATGCCTCTCCTCATGCATTTCCAGCACATTAAAGACTTGCTCCAATGTGATAGAACCAGGATCATTGCTAAATTGCTATTCTACAGGAGCTATACTAGCTTCAAATCTCAAAGGTAATCTACTTAAAAATTTATCAACGTTTCTCTGAACTTGTGTTTTCACCAAACTCTTTCAGTTTTTGTACCAAGCCCATGAATCTTGTTTTTGCAGCAGCTACATTCTCTTCATCCCTCATTGAAAAATTGTCAAAACTTCTTATAACTGCTTGTTTCTTCAACCTCAACGATTGAAAAGATCCTACATGTTCCACTTTCAATATGTCCCACAACTCCTTTGAACTCTTACACCCAGCATGTCTTAACAATATGGTCTCACTCACCACAGATCTCAGAAAAATGAGGGCCTTAAAATCTTTGTCTCTATTCTGGATCAACCTTAACACTTGCTGTTCTGTTAAGTATGCTATTCCCTCATGTCCAGCTATTCCTTCATTCACTACATCCCAGCTTTCACAGATCTTGAGACAATCTTCAACTCTAAGAGCCCACGCCTTATAGTTCTCACCAGTTAAAACTGGTATATTTGCCTGAATGCTTTGCAAACTCATTACAGGAATTGTACTTGCCATGTTTTAATCTATTCCAGGTTAAATGAACCTTGCAGCTCTAATACCACTATAGGAAGATGATGCAATGCCTCCTTCTCTTCACTCAGGTAGCTAGTTTCAAGCTTGATGGTTGAAGCTTTGCAACTATCGAGCTCAGTGATGAATTGTTGAGCCCCGTTTCCGAAGCCCAACTATCCAGAATATCATAAAATGTGAGCTTATTACCCTGTAGGGTTATTTCAAAGAACCCTTATTAGCC
>JAOQMS010042460.1:0-13719 GCA_027563885.1 Erythroxylum longipes
GAATGTTAGATGATTGAATACATGGTATTAAACCAATGATTATGTTTTTATTCAAGTGTTATGAAGTAATAGTTTGACTGAAATACAATTTGTTGGTGATAGATCTTTATGATGATCAAGTTAATATGAACTGTGTGACAATATGTTTATGATTGATTGTGTGTTGTAACATGATTGAACCATTGAGGATGGTTACTCTATTGAGTTTGTAAAACTCACCAAAATTACACGTTGACAATATCAGGTTCGAGACTGAGACGACCTAGCTTCTAAGACTCCATAGAAGCGTATTTTGTGCAACTTTGACGATTAGATATGGCTCAAAGATCGGTCAGTTGGGAATTGAAGACATAGTTTGTTAATAACTTTTATGCATTCCTCATGTTTGTAGTATACTGTGTAGACTGAGTTGTTTATGCTCATTGGATGATGTTGTACAATTATGGATGATGTTGAATTTGAAGCTACAATGTATATAATGGTATGATATAAAATGCAAAAATTTTGGATGTTAGCAAATGGGTGATTTGTGATTTTAATTATGATGCCATGTTATAAAGTGAAAGTGAGATAGTTAACACGTCATTTTTGTCAGGCATGTGCACGTGTGACCAAAGGGCACATATGCATGTGTCGGATGGGAGTGGGGTGTTACAGTTGGTGGTATCAGAGCATATTTGGCATCTATAGGGATATGTAGTACTGTTAGGCATAAAATGTTATGAAAACTTCGGATGATAATTGAAGTTATTATGTGTTATAAGTTATCAGACATAGGTGATGAAATGGAACTCTCGACTGACCTAAGATCGGAAAGATCCAGTAGAGAGTCATCATTGTCTCGACCTGAGAGAATGCCTCCAAGGATTTCTGAGAGAAGGGAAATAAGGTACGATAAACTACAAAAGCAGGGGGCTGTGGACTTTTACAGAAGCACAGACCCTACAGAGGCTGAGGGATGGTTAGAAAGAACTGAGAGGGTCCTTGATCAGATGGACTGTGAGTCAAAAGAGAGGTTCGACTATGCTATATCTCTACAGCAAGGCCCAGCTTACCAGTGGTGGAAAACTATTCCAGGTAGTACCATCAGGCCTTGTAGTTTAAGATGGGAAGACTTCCTGAGAGTCTTCAAGGAAAACTATATGCCCAAAATCTACATGGATAGAAAGAAGAAAGAATTTATGGATTTGAAAGAGGGCAACATGATTGTAGCAGAGTAAAAGTGAAATTTAATGAACTGATGTGTTATGCCACTATCTTTGTTAGTACTGAGGAAGACAAGTGTAGCAGGTTTGAAGATAGCCTGAATATGGACATCTGGATGAGGTTAAATATCTCTAGTTTAGGTAATTTTACAGAATTACAAGCTGCCTCGATCCGTATTGAACAGTTGTTAAAAGACCAGAGTCAAGACAAAAGAGGCCCAGTGATTCTCAGGGAGATTCTGGTAGAAGATTCAGTAAGCAGTAGTACCAAGCTTTCAAGCCACCAACTGGATTTAGACTGTCGGGATTCAGACAAAAGGTAGTTTTATACAGTCTGGGAATAATAGAGGTACAGTATCGGGTTAGTTGCCATCATGTGAACATTGTGGGAATAAGCACAGTGGTGAATATTGGAGGTTGACAGGAGCCTGTCTTCGGTGCGGCTCACTTGATCATCAGATCAAGGATTGCTCTGTGATGTCTTAAGCACAGTATGGAGGGAGAGGAAGTACGGCAACAGAACCCATTGTTCAGTAATGCCGAGACAGTAGAACTGTACAGATAGGCTGTGGCAGAGGCAGGATGAGTTCTGGGAATATAACTGGAAGGACTGAGGTATAGAGCAATCAACCACAGTCTCAGGCCAAAGTATATGCCATGACGAGGCAAGAGGCTCAAGAGGCTCCAGAAGTCATTGCAGGTGTGTTATCACTATTTACTTTTGAGGTTTATGCATTGCTAGATCCTGGATCTACACATTCATTTATCACACCACATATAGCATCTAGATTGCATTATGATAGAGAGTTATTGAGATGTAGATTAGAGGTAAGTACACTAATAGGTAGTACCACCGTGATTGGAGAGGTCTGCAAGAAGTGTTTGATTCAAATTGATTAAGCAGAGTTAGAAGCAGACTTGATTGTATTACAGTTGAAGTAGATCGATATTATTCTAGGCATAGATTGGCTCACTGCTTATAGGGCCATCATGAACTGCTATACGAAAGATGTAATTTTAGAATCTCCTAACCAGACGAGAGCGGTGTTCAGAGGTATTAGCTAAGCAGTGCTAACTAGACCGATCTCGTTTGTGAGTGCTTTGAAGTTAATGTCTGGTGGATGTGAGGCTTATTTGGCCCATGTGATTGATACTCGAGTTGAGCAGAGTGTATAGGATATCCTTGTGGTTAAGGAATTCCTCGATGTGTTTCCCACTGAATTACTTGGTTTGCCTCCAGATCAGGAAACGGGGTTCACAATTGACTTAATTCCAGGTATTGTTCCTATATCCATTCATCCATATACGATGGCACCTGTGGAACTAAAAGAGTTGAAGATTCAGTTACAGGAACTGCTTGAGAAGGGATTCATTAGACCCAGTGTTTCACCCTGGGAAACTCCAGTGTTATTTGTAAAGAAGAAAGATGGCACTTTGAGGTTGTGCATTGATTATTGGCAACTCAATCGGGTTACAGTAAACAAAAAATACCCGTTTCCTAGAATTGATGACTTATTTGATTAATTGTAGGGAGCTCAAGGTTTCATTAAGCTCGATTTGAGATCTGGGTATTATCAGCTAAAGATAGCAGAGGCTGATGTACCAAAGAGTGCTTTCAGGAGCAGGTATGGGCATTTTGAGTTCTTAGTAATGCTGTTTGGGTTGACTAATGCCCCAACTGCATTTATGGCATTGATGAATAAGGTGTTTCATCCCTACCTGGATCATTTTGTAATTGTATTCATTAATGATATTTTGGTATACTCGAAAAGTAGAGAGGAACATGCTGAACATCTGAGAATGATTTTGGAGATTATAAGAGAAAAACGATTGTATGTCAAATTCAGTAAATGTGAATTTTGGATGAATCAAGTGATATTTTTGGGTCACATAGTAACTGGGCATGGTATTCAGGTAGATCCAATGAAGATTGAAGCAGTGATGAGATGGAGACTCTGAAGAATGTATCAGAGATTCAAAGTTTCCTTGGATTGGCTGGTTATTACCGAAGGTTTGTCGAGATATTTTCTTTAATCTCGACCTTTTGACTAAACTTCTAAGGAAGAATGTGGCATTCAGATGGAATGACGAGTGTCAGAGAAGCTTTAAAGAGTTGAAACATCGGTTAACTATAGCATCAGTGTTGACTATTCCATCGGGATCTGGTGGATATGTCATGTACAGTGATGCATCATATCAAGGACTGGGGTGTGTATTGATGCAGCATGGTAAGGTGATAGCTTATGCATTGAGAAAATTACGGTCTCATGAGATCAATTATCCAATACATGATTTAGAGCTTGCAGCAGTAGTCTTTTCTCTAAAGATTTGGAAACATTATTTATATGGTGAGACATTTCATATATACACTGATAATAAAAGTTTGAGATATCTACTGAGTCAAAAAGAGCTAAACATGAGACAGAGGAGATGAATTAAGTTAGTAAAATATTATGACTGCACAATTGAGTATCACCCAGGGAAAACAAATGTTGTGGCTGATGCACTCAGTATAAAGTCACATAGCAGTGTAGCTCAGATTCAGATATCGAAGTTACCAAGCCTGATTTAGTTGAGAGCTTTGAATGTAGAGTTGAATCTCGAGGATAATGAACCATTGACAACCACATTAAAACTGAGACCAATGTTGCATGATAGAATTAGAAGAGTTCAGAGTGATGATCCTGAGATGATGAAACTGATTCAGAAAGTTAAAATGAATTCAGATTCTGACTTTAAATTAAGAGATGAAACATTGTGATTAAAGCAGAGACTGTATGTGCCTAATGTCGATGATATAAGGAAGGAAATCCTAGAGGAAGCTCACATGGATACTTATGCTATGCATCCTAGCACGACCGAGATGTATACTACATTGAAGTAACATTTCTGGTGGACCAGAATGAAGAAGCGAGTAACGAAGTATCTTTTTAAATGTATAACATGCCAGCAGGTTAAGGCTGAGCATCAGGCTCCAATTGGGAAGTTACACTCGTTGCCTATTCCGAGTGGAAATGGGAACAAATTACCATGGATTTTATAATGGGATTGCCTAAGAATTCAAGGAAAAATGATGCGATATGGGTTGTGGTGCATCGATTGACTAAGTGGGCCCATTTCATACTGGTGAGAGAGAATAACTCTCTAAACCAGTTAGCCCGGAGATACGTAAATGAGGTGGTTCGATTGCACAGGGTTCCAGTATCCATTGTTTCTAAAAGGGATTCCAGATTCACTTCGAGATTCTGGAAGAGTTTGCAATCAACTATGGGCACAAAGCTGAATTTCAGTATTGCATTCCATCCTCAGATAGATGGACAGAGTGAGAGAACTATCAAGACTGTTGAGGATATGCTTAGAGCATGTATATTGGGGTTTTAAGGAGCTTGGGATCAATACATAGCACTGATTGAATTCACATATAATAACCATTATCATAGCAGTATCAGAATGGCACTATATGAGGCATTGTATGGCAGAAAATGTCAATTCCCTTTATACTAGGATGAGGAACGTTCAAGAATGATAGAAGGTCCTGAATTGATCCAAGATACTATAGATAAGGTGAAATTGATTCGGAGTCGAATGAAAGCGACTCAAGATAGACAAAAAAGTTATATGGATCAACATCATTGGGATATGGAGTATAGTGTCAGGGAAAAAGTATTTCTGAGAGTGTCGCCTTGGTGAGGCGTATTGAGGTTTAGTAAAAAGGGCAAGTTGAACTTGAGATACATTGGTCCTTATGAAATTCTAGAGAGAATTGGACCTTTGGCATATCGATTAGCCTTACCTATTGAGTTGTCTCAAATGCATGACGTATTCCACGTGAGTATGCTCAGGAAATATAGATCTGACCCAACACATGTGTTACCGACTCAGGGGATTGAAGTTATTAACAACCTGAGCTATGTTGAGAAAGCCAATTCAGATAGTTGGGTATCAGGTGAAATGGTTAAGGAATAAAGAAATTCCAATGGTGAAAGCTCAATGGCACAAATCATTCAAGTAAAGAAGCAACGTGGGAAACTGAGGAGCATATGAAAAGGGCATATCCCCACCTATTTCCTCAGTCAGGTAAGAATTTCGAGGATGAAATTTCTTAAGGAGGGGAGAATTGTGACATCCCATATTCGGGGCTAGACCCCAAAATAGTGAATTAAGAATACAGTGAGAAATTAGAAATGTTCTTCATACTTATGCATCATAGTATATTCACACACATGTGAATATTTATTTTTGATACATTAAAATAATTGTACATGCATTTATTGACATTTTCTAGGTATGGTTGATTAATTTAAATATGAATTGTGACTTATTTGTGTTAAAAGACTATTCGTATTATTTCAAAATTTTTGGTAAATTTTAGGAAATTTCTGAAATTTTGGGGTATTTTGGACTAGAAAAAATAAACAAATGTGAGTCTGACAAATGGAAGCCTCACATGCATGACAAATGGGTTACATGCATGGGTGCCACGTGTGTGTTAAAACAAAAAAAAAATTCTGCAGCTCACTTGCTTTCGGTGTAGCTTTTTCTCTCCTTTGTTATGCACCGAAATCACCAACACTAAACTCTCTCTTCTTACTCATCCATCACCGAATCACTTACTTGTTTATGGTTGTATATTAGGCAATCCATATACTACTTGTTTCTCTTTATTTTGCTTCCACTCTAATCTTACTATTGGAGATTTCATTTTTGCAACTACCGAAACCTGTCCTTCAAATCTCACTGCTGGAATTTTTCTGAACTTAAGTAAGTTGTGTTTTCAGATTTACTAAGTACTATAAATGATTTTGATGATGTTTTAATGGTCAGAAAAGAATTCATGCATGAGGTGTGTAATAAGGATAGCTTCGGTGATGGTAAGAATGTGTTAAATGAGGTTTAGGGAAAGGAAAGATGTACAAAAACTATGAACAAGGATTGTGATAGTTTGAGTTTAATGAGGATTTGTAAATTGGATAACTACAGAAAAGTATGAAATAGGTCCTATTTTGGATTGAAATGAATGACGAAAAAGTGTAGAAATTGGAAAACAAATGCAAAAAAATATGAAAATGCAGAAAAGGATGAATAGTCGTGTATAATTTCAGGTTTTGATGCTTGTGTTTGATCTTGCATTTGAGTTAGTTTTGAGTTAAGGGAAAAGATCTAAAATGAAACATTTAAGATGAAATGAAGTTGTTGATGGATATTAAGAAATGCAGAAACATATATGCAGAGAAACCGTGTATGATAGCTAGTAAGAAATGCAGAAACATATATACAGAGAAACCGCAAATGATAGTTTTTATTTTTGAATTTTGAGATGTTTTGATAGTGAGCCGAATGTAAATGGGAATAGACTAAATGTGAGAGTATAAATTAGAGATGATGGGGTAAGTAGAAGAGAGGAAGAAGAGTAAAGAAATCAGCAGTTTACGACGAAGAAGAAGAAAACTGCGTTTTAGAGAGAGAAGAGAAGAGGAGTTGCACCCGAAGGTTTTTTTTCCAAAACCGAACTGTGTTGATTCTTTTAGCCACAACTTTGTCATCCGATCTCTAAATGACTTGAAACTTAAACCAGTAGACTCCTAAGACATTGTTATTTCTCTACACAAAAATTTAGAGCCATTTGAACTAATTTGGAAAAGGACTGATTGCAGCAAAGTAAGGGAATGTGTTGTAATGTTATGAACTGGAGAATTTTCATTGAACATGCTTTGGTATTGTGATTATATATTGATCTGTAGATTTCCAAATGAGTTGATTCTTAATTCAAATTAAACTTGAGAGTTATATCTACAACTTTCGTGAAGAAGTCAAATTTTAATTCTATCTCTAAGACTTTCAAAATTGGCATGAAATTGAATCTTGGCTTAGGTTATAGCACTACCAGGGAAAGAAATCATGTCATATAGTTATTGAATAAACTATATTGATATTGGCCGAATTATACTAATATGTCTCCCAATGTACAAAATCTGTGGTATTTTGAACATAACTCATAGAATAATAAACCAAATTGTATGATCTTGGTACTATTAGAAAGTTAAGACACAGATGAACAATTGTCTAAAAGAAAGTGTTACATAAATATATCATTTTCTTGATCTTATTGCTTATACAAAGTTGACCCGAATGAAGTGCTTTCAGCAAAAGCTAGAATAGTGATTTAGTGTGTAAATTTTGGCACAATTGGATTACAATTGATATGTACATCAATTTTGTTATAGAAATATACCTGAGAATTTTTCATTGCATATGTATGACACATGATACCTTTCGATACATATGTGTTTACATAGTTACTTAAGCAGTACAGTAATGTGAAATTGTTTTAATGTATATAGGAGAGCAAATAGCGTAACCACTTTAGGATATCACTGGAATGTCAAGGCGATAGGCTTAAGGGAGCAATTGTGAGTAACCTAAGATGGTCTCACTTTAATTTGATCTAATAATTACTAAATTGAATTTCATATATGATGAGTATGTACTTATTGTGTACTGAATTCCGAACAATACTTGTCCGAGGCATTTGATGCATGTGAATATTATTGGAAATGCTACTTGTATATGAATGAGAACGCCTAAATGATTCTCAACTAAAAGTGACTGAATATTATGACTGATTGTATTGACTGAGATTATGGGAATAAAAGTGATTGATTGTATTTGAATGATTTGTGGCATGCATTTCATTTCAATACATGTAATATAAAGGTAGTTGTGAATGATGATGCTACTAACTGAGACTGCGACTAAAAAGAGCTTAAAGCTTAATAAAATATGTGACTAGAGCCTAAGGCCCAATAACACGGGATACTGAAAAAGCACACAGTCACAATAATGTAAAAACGAATGTGAGTCTCATACATATAGCATACACATATAATTTGAATTCATTGAATGATTTGCAAAGCTGTAAGAATGTTAGATGATTGAATACATGGTATTAAACTAAAGATTATGTTTTTATTCAAGTGTTATGAAGTAATAGTTTGATTCAATTGTTTGACAAAAATTCAATTTATTAGTGATAGAACTTGATGATAATCAAGTTAATATGAACTATGTGACAATATGTTTATGATTGATTGTGTGTTATAACATGAGTGAACCACCGAGGATGGTTACTCTATTGAGTTTGTAAAACTCACCAAAATTGCACGTTGACAATTTCAGGTTCGAGAATGAGACGATCTAGCTTTTAAGACTCCATAGAAGCGTATTTTATGTAACTTTGACAATTAGATATGGTTCAAAGGTTGGTCAGCTGGGAATTGAAGATATACTTTATTAATAACTTGTGTGCGTTCCTCATGTTTGTAGGATACTTTGTACACTGAGTTGTTTATGCTCATAGGACGATGTTGTACAATTATGGATGATGTTGAATTTGAAGCTATAACGTATATAATGGTATGAAATAAAATGCGGAAGTTTGGATGTTAGCAAATGTGTGATTTGTGATTTTAATTATGGTGCCATGTTATAAAGTTAAAGTGAGATAGTTAACATGTCATTTTTGTAAGGCATGTGCATGTGTGACTGAAGGGCTCACATGCATGTGTCAGATGGGAGTGGGGTGTTACATAGCTGGTCACGTTGCATAGGCGTAAGAGTGTATCACGCCCATGCAGTCCCATACACAGCTGTGAGTGATGCTCACGGTTGTGCAATAATTCTAGTATGGCTGTGAGAACTCTTCAGAATTTTCTTCATTTTCTTGTCTTCTTCTTGTGTTATTCTTGCTCTAACCTTCTTCTTTATACTCCATGAAGACATATGAGTGTGATTCTTCGAAAGATTCTCCAAATATAGTGCTTTCGACTTACTTTAGCTTCTTCACTTCCGAATTGTGCCTAAAATCACATATAAACTAAAGTGAGTATTTTAACCACTTTCCTAGCAATAATCACTAAGTATTATAGAATAATTATACAATCAATTAAACACATATCAATTACTATATAGGAGAGTCTTGTGGAGTAATTTCTTACTAAAAATTTCCATCATATAAGAAAAAATGTTAAGGATCTTTGCCATCAAACAATTCAGTAACGAGACTCAAACTAAAATATAAAAGAAATATTAAGATCTAATGAGCAAGTGTTTACGCTAAGTCCTTCCTATATGGACATAAGTCCTAGTATTTTATAATGGTTTGGTAAATTTTACAAGGAAAATCATAGATGAAGTATTGAGTGTAATGTTAAATAAAAAAAACTTCAAAGGTAACATCGGAATTGAGAGAAGAGATGGAAGTGAATAGTTATCAATGGAAATCAAAGAGAATGAGGAAGATAGAACAAAATGAATTCATAAATGTAGTACCCACTATAATAAATCAAAAAGAGGTAATAGAAAATAATTTAATAACCTAATCTCACCATCAAGAACAACTCATATACGAAGTTATGAATTATATAGAAGAGGACATTAAAGAATGTAACACTAAGCTAAAAATCGTGTTACTGAGCATATATAATAAGTTGATTACATAGGAAGTTTCTAAAAGAGAAAAAACTATACAATAAGACATATAACTTGGGATGGAAAAATCATCCAAGTTTCTCCTAGATTAATTAATCAGCTTAAAGACAACCCTTACTAGGATTTCAATAACCTCTACAAAAAGAGAAATAGCCAAGTGTAGAAGATGTAATAAAAGACTTTATATAAGTGACTTCTTCTCAATTTCAAAATCATGAAACTTCAATGAGCAACCTTGAATTTCAAATTGGTTAATTGAGAAAAAAATGGATAAAGGAAAAGGATCATTTCTTAGTGATATAATACCTGGTCTTAAAGAGCATATGAAGGAAATTTTCCTAAAGGATGAAGAGTTGACAGATACCAAAAAGGTATAACAAGGTAAGGATACCAATGAGAGAAAATCAACCAAGAACTCCTTACCTTAAAAGAATTATATAGAATATATTGAAGGAAAAATTGATACTCAAGAGGCATCTAAAAAAGATATAAAGGATGAAGTCTTAGAGATAAAATTAAATGAAGTCAGCATTGGCATCCTCAAAGACACCTTGCTACCAAAGCTAGAAAATCTAAAGAATTTAAATATTTCTTACATTATTGTTAGTATATATTTTAATAAAGAATTAGGGGATCTAAGAGCTAGTATTAATGTAACATCTTATACCATGAAAAAAATATTAAAACTAGGAGAGAAAAAACTACCTTAAAATGACTCGATAAAACTTCTTAGTGGTATTAAGGAGAATATCATGATAAAATTAATAGGAATACCAATTGATTTTTATATTCTTGATGTAGAAAAAGGATGAAGAAAATTCCTTAATTCTTTAAAGATCCTTCCTTGCTGTAGTATATATAATTATAAATGTTAGAGAAGGAGACCTAATACTTATCATTGGAGATGAAGAAATTTTATCTTCAAATGATAATAATCAATTTATGCTAAACAATAACTTAATACAATTTAAATTGTTCTAATATTTTTTAAAAAGCCAATGCAAAAGGAATCAAAGCACAAAAATAATAAGCAAAAAGGCAAAAGTAAGGAAGAAAGTCAAAATGAGATATAAAGACCTTTTAAGTGGAACTTTCCATGATCATTATGTAAAAAGGCTGCTTAAGAGAAGAGTCTAACTAAAAGACTTTTAAAGAAGCATTTGTACGGAGGAAATTGAACCAAAATTTTAGAAACACTTAATTCTATTTGTGAACTTGCAATGCTGAAAAATAAATTTAGATTTTTTATAATAATTGGGTTTATTTTTTTGAAAACAGAAAATACTTCATTAATTTATAAAGGGAAAAAATAATATATAAGAGTATAGCTGTAAGATTACAATGGAAAAGTAAAAAAATAAAAAAGTTAATTACACTATTAGCTAAATAGTAGATGTCGTGTTAAAGGGGGAACCCCAATGCGTGACATGTTACCTTGTAGAGGAAAAGTGTCCTATGATATAGTTGAATGTTCATGATCTTCTAGTTAAGGAGCTCACAGTGAATGAAAGTTTCTTAACCATTGCTTCCTCCTAGCATGAATCTTTGATATCTTGGAGTCTACTCTTATGAGTCATTTGCATATAAATAGAAGAGTGTCAAGTGTGTCATCTATAGGTTTCAGGTGCATAGCATGTAAAAACTTAGACTGATGGAGCCTTATGAAGCATCAATTGCTCTCATATCTAAGTTATAATCTCCTTCTTCAAGATTGTGACTTTTATATGTTCATACATTTAGAAGGAGCCTGTCTCTTAATAAAGGAATCTCTCATTTATATATAACATATTTTCATAAGTTCAACAGTAGAACCAGTTATATATATAATCGAGGTAGCATTGAGAAATATATCTTCATATATGAAAAAATATCCACATAGACTATCCCCCTTTTTCATTGTCAAAAGTGATAGAGTATAGGGAGGAAGTGAAATAAAATTGAATTAAATAGAAGGAAAGAGTAAATAATGCATCAAACAAAATTATTAGTATAAATAAGCTAAGTAGAAAGCAAATAGCAATAGAGTTATTAAAGAGATTCAAGGATTCTTTCGAGAAAAATTTGCATGTCAAGAAGCTGATTTTGCATGCTATGTATCTATTCTCGCATATGTGCTTGATTATCTTGAATATCCTTCAGTTGTTATTAAAGATTTGCATTATTTTCATCCTGAGAAGGGACAAGAGTTTATTGGTCTAGAGTAGGATCTAATTTTTTTCTGTTATTCTTTCAGATCTTTTGTCTACCCAGACATTGTTTTACAATTTCTATCCAAATTGATTGGGAATGGAAGAGTGAAACTTAGCCAATGCATACCATGTCAGATTGTCAGAGGGAACGCAAAAATATACAAAGTTCTTGGTAAACAACATTCCATAAGGCAGACCTTCAGTAGTGTTCTTGTGGCTTCCCATTTCCCCCATAAACTTCAAAATCATTTATAGGAGATTCATTTGGTTGTCCTTCAGTAGATTGAACACTATATAGGTATCCAGGAGACTACATCTTTCTACTAAGCTATATTTTAGAAAAATTGAAGTAGCAGATATTGATGCAAGGCATCTAGGCAGTACTAGGTCCAGATTTCTACACATGGATCTCCCTTCATAGGCATTCTCAGTGTGCAAACATGTGAAGTCCACAACCTTTCCCAAATCAAGATCACTAATGTCACAATTATAGTAAGGAAGGTCAGTCCTACATATGGGAACTATGTTCAAAATGTTCCCCAATATATCCTCTGTTATTAAGATCTCACATTCCAGCACCTAAGATATGATGGCTAGCTTTCCATCAATTTATTCTTTTCGCAGGTGAGTTTAGAAACATCTGACTAATTCATCACACACTGTATTGTCCAAATTCAAAAAGTTCCCCCACTTAACAGCAACAAAGAAACTAAACTAGAGAAAGGAATACCAATATCATCGAACATGTGAGGAGGCAAAATACATCCAACAACCACTTTTTTCTTCTTGTAGAGCATTTCATAGCACGCTTTAGCTTCCATTGATTGAAAATATTTTATTTGTAGTGATAATTTTCGCTTCTTATATACCATGAGTTTATAGGTGTTAGACCCCGTTTCCAGAGTCTAACTCGTTTTATGATACCATAAGTGTTGGGACCCCACCCTTTGCAAGACACGTGGCCGACGTCCTAAATGACATCTGGACGAGCATCCCACAAGGGTGGAGTGCCCACACCAGACAATCCTTGATCAAGGCAAATTTTCATCTTGATCTCTTCTCACCATCTTGTCCCATGACTTGTACTTTAACTGTTTCTTGATCCTTGATACCCACTTCTTGTTGAAAAACCTTTATTTAATTGAATTCTGTAACTAACTTCAGCTAAACAACTGTCCAATGTATTGGCCTTAACTTCTTCTTTGTATCGTTTGTGGTTGGCCCATCATCTGAATTTGCTTATAGTCTGTGTTCTATCGTCTGTAGTTGACTTTCTTCGTCTCTGTTGACCACCCATCGTCTGTGTTCTATCGTCTGTGTTTGACTTTTATCGTCTACGTTGACCACCTATCGTCTGTGTTCTATCTTTTGTAGTTGACTTTTATCGTTTGTGTTGACCACCTATCGTCTGTGTTCTATCTTCTGTGTTCTGACATCATCATCGACGATTACTTTCGTCTGTATGCTGATGTGTCGTCTGTATGCTGACATGTCGTCTGTGTTTTTCCTTTGCCTCTGTGCGTGACGTCAGCATAGACGATACACTTCGTCTGTGTTTTTCCTTTGCCTCTGTGCGTGACGTCAGCACAGACGATACACTTCGTCTGTATTTTTCCTTGCCTCTGTGTTGTGACGTCAGCACAGACGATTTCTTTCGTCTATGTTTTTCTCTTAAAATCTATCTTACTTAATGCAAACATAAATCTTCTCAGCCACTCTTATTCGTTCAAATCCAAGGTCAGAATACGCAAACATAAACTTCAATTGCTTCTCAAAGCCTCAAACTCATTTGATCAACACATGCAACGTGAAAACTTAACAGTGGTCATGATCATGCG
>JAOQMS010042461.1:0-13717 GCA_027563885.1 Erythroxylum longipes
GCTCTAAGAGCTAAGCTAAGACTAATAAAGGGGAGTTTTGAGAAGAAAATCCAAAAGTGATCAAGGTGTTATCGTTGAGTGATAACTTAAGTATTACAATAGTCTGCATGCATGATAGTATCAGAGCAAGTATGCATGAAAGCGTTAGACTCCAGAAGCAGGGTCTGACAGATGTGGTATCTGAGCATGCATGAAGAGCAAGAGTCAGACTCTGGACTTGGGGTTTGACAGATATGGTATCAGAGCAAGCAAGAGTCAGGCTTCGAAATCGAGGCCGACAGATGTGGTATCAGAGAATGCAAGTGATGAGTTAGACTCCGGAATCGGGGTCTAACATGGTGTGGTATCAGAGCATGCAAGTGATGAGTTAGACTCCGGAAATGGGATCTAACATAATGAATGTCACACAGTTCACATACATTCTTTTAAAACATCTATAACCTAATCAATAACATTATCACGGCATATAACTTTATCATCACAATTTTAGAAAAGGTTTCATAATCATATATTTCCTAATCATAAATATACAAACATAGATACATATGAGACTCCAAGTTTGTTATTATTTCTTATGATCGAGTGATTTTAGATACAAATATAGATACTGCCCTATTACGAGCTTAGTCAGATATAGAAATCACGATGCCAGGCTCTAGATGCAAATAACAAATTTTCAAAGCTTATAGCTCTTTCAGACTGGCCAATCCGGTCACAATGCCTTTATCTGAATATGCATTCCATGTAATACACCAAATTATAGAATATGTCATGAATATCATTCACTTATGATGCATAGACAGAATCTCATATTTATCAAACCTGAGTTTGACATTCAACTTTCATCAAGTATTTAGAAATCAGTAAAAATTTAGATGTAAAGAAAAAACTTCCAATACATTACCAAATATCAAACTCCTCAAACCATTAAAGTTTGAAATTCACATATAGATTATAAAAAGTTCAATAATTGGAAGTTAAGTAAAATAAATCAATCCTAGGAAGATCATCTAGGTTGACTTACAGTGTACTCCCATTTAAGTTATTTCCTAGATGGTCTGGTAATGTCGGAATGGCATCTGACTTGAGTGTCTAAAATCATAAATTTCACACATAATTCACATTACAAAGTTGATCAATCAAATACATAGTCATTTGTGCACATATGATGTTGATGATGAAATGAGTTATAGAAAATGATAATTCAATGATAGTTTCTGTTTTGATCATTGATGTATGAAAGACAATAATCCATAAGCTACCAATCAAATAATTTTGAGTTGTTATTGGAGATGAAATTGATGAGTAATTGGAGTATAATTAAGGTTAAGGTCTAATTGCGGTATAATTGATGGACTATTAAGAAGATGTTTTGCATTTGGTATAAAGATGTCAAAATTTGGAAAAATATTGAAGGAAAGTGGATGGGAAGATTTGGAAAAACCCATCCCATGATTGTGTGAAGGCTATACACAATCATGGGAATGTTTTGAAGTGTAGAAAATGTTGTCATGTGTGATTGCTGAATTAACTAAGAACAAGGTACTTTACTATGGTACATATGGACTTAATTGAGGCTTAAAATGAACCTAGTTTGATGTTAGATAAGTTGGTTAAGTGTTTCATAAATATAGGTTGTTAATTGATGTTATACCTTAAAGAAAAGATGGTTTAATATTAATTTATCTCAATTTGGAATGTAAGAGTGTTAATACAAATGTGATCTAAAGAATATGAATAATGCATTAGGAATGAATGAATAAGAATTGGGATATTATATGAGTATGTATTACACTAGAAAAGAGTTAGTAAATCTATGGTTGATGAATTGAGCATGATCAAATGTATTTAAGGTATTAACCTAATTGCAAACTAGCTATATGCAAGTTGTGACGTTTAAATTATTAAGAATTGTGAATAAGGATACATACCAGGGAAGTCAATTGAGCATGCATTTAAACATATATATATATGTACATGTGAAAGATTGAATAATCATATGATTGACAACTTAATGATGTGTAAAATATGTGTGTATTGCTTGAAGATAGATACACAAGTTGATCATCAACATCTAGACATTGTCGGATCGTCAAGGCAATAGCTTATCTGGAGTGTACGGTGAGTTAACCTAGATGTTTACTCACTATGAATAAATTGTTTGGGTTTAGCATTCTTGATATTGAACTGTTATTGTTATGATTGTGATAATTTCGGACATTAATGGTTCGAGGAGTTTAATATTTGGGATTATATTGGAAGTGTTATCAAATTAAATGTGAATATGAAATGTGAGAACAATTGGATGAGAAATGCCGGAATAAATACAAAATGTGTGAGCAATCAAATGTGAATTGCCAGACTTAGATCCAATAAACTTGATACGTATGACAAAAGCGCACATGAATGAAAGGTAAATGAAATATGGCATAAGGAATGATGCATCATATTGGTATGTATGATTAGGTAAAGGAGTTATGACTAGAGTAACCAGTCTGAAAAAGAGCTTCAAGCTTAGAAATTTGCACAAAGAGCCATAGGCTCAGTTATTAATGAGCCTGATATCCACAATGGGTACGAGATAGTATATGAAATGAGCCTAGTATCCACAATGGATACAGGACGGTAAATAGGCGCTCTGTTACAACAAAGTAAAATTGAATGGAGTCACATATGCATTTACATATACATCCTTATATGTATCATATGATTGAATTGAATTGAATTATCAAAATGTTTGAAATATATTTCTAAAGTAAATAAAGATGTGATGTGATTTAAAATGTTAATTTACCTGATATACTTATGAAAGTATGATAAAACTGATGTACTTGATAAAGTATAATGAAATGTGATATGATATACAATACTGGAGGATATGACTTGTCTCTATGAATCTGCCTTAAGTGAATACATCGATGATGGTTCACTTACTTAGATCACAAACTCATTAAAATTTCATTGTTGATTTTCAGGTTCAGAGGAGATCTAGTTAGACTAATTAGAATATAGCTACCAAGATTGGACATGAGTTAGTGGTCAGAATCAGTTGTACCTGCAAATGTCTTCAGTTATTTTGTATCAAAAATTGTAATTCTCAACTGTTGTACAATGTATGTGTGAATTCTGAAGTGCAATCACATTTATTTCTTGACCTGTTTGTAATTGAAATGGGCCAAAATGAATATTGGTTTGCTTAAGATGTGCTTGAAGTCTAAAAATTTTGCAATTATTTAATTTGATCGTCTTAACGTGCCATCCTTATAGAGTATGTTCTTGAATATTCGTCGATATGTTCGGGCATATGCTCTATGAGAGTGGTATGTTACAATTTCGGTATCAGAGACTAGGCTTAGTATCTTACATAGGCAAGGTACATGCATCTTAAAAATGTCATAGCACGCAGTGGCAACTGATCCTTAGTCTTAGTTGCATTTAAATAAGTTACATGTATGAACATTTATTAAAATTCTGAAATGTTAGAAACAATGAGAAGGATGATGATTTGTCAGAGTTTGAGAAAATGAAAATTTGTTGATATCTTGAAATAAGAGATACTACATGGTTTGATATGTTAGACATAGACTCAGTGTATTTGTATTAATGGTTATACCACCGAATATGATATCATTATTGTGTTGTGGTTGTATACCTTTGAATTGTTGTGGATGTGAATACATATTCATGGATTGACTGAGTAAAATAGAGATACAAGTGGAAATGAAAAAATTTATAGTGTGCAAACAAAGTTGGAAGAAACTAAAATTTATTATGACCTTGAGAGGTTGAACTTGGAGCTAGAATGGTTGTTTAATTATCGTTTTAAGACTTTATAATTTAGTATAAGGTTATACTATTGGATCTAGTATCAGAATTTTATAATGGTTACATATCTATATTTCTAAATTGATTGAAAGCATACGTATGTAAGATGAAATAAATGGTAGCGATATATGTATAAGTCCTTAAGATTAAATTGCTCAGTTATTATGATTACACATCCGATAATGTGGTTACCTTGGCAGATGATGTTACTAAGCACATATGTATTATATGCTTGCATATGGTATAGGGAGTGATTTGTGATATATTGAATGCTCTTAAGTCATAGTCCCCATAGTTAAAATTCTGAGATCACTCAGAGTAGTGCAGTTGAAACATAGATATAGGTGGTTGTATTGAAATGGTAACTACTAAGAAAAAGTAACTTTTGTATAGTCATAAAATACTCAAATGTTATCTAGAATCAGTTGAGATCAAGATATCATCAGCTTAAGATATTAATTGGTGACTTTTCGAAAATAAATCTCTGGATAAGATGTAGTGATCTTGATGGTACATACTAAAGCATAAAAGTAAATGAATATGCCTACTATTTCATTAAGATTTAATATATAGAGCATTCTGATCATGTAAGATATGATAGTGATTAATCTTATTGAGGTATTATGAATAGCTGAAAAGCGATGATGAATATAGTTGACTGATAAGGATTACGTAAACAGTATAGATGATTGAGAAGAGAAATCTTCTTTTGATAAAGACTTTCATCGAATTGTATCAAGTAGACCAAACGTTCCACTTCTAGGAAAAATGAATATTAAACAAATCTGAAGTGAATATTGGAGTCAGATAGTTATGAGACTCAGGCACGAAAAACTGAATATACTATAGAGACTTCATGTGTTTTGTTTATCGTAAAGTATCAAAACTACATTATCGAGTTCTTAAACTCAAGATGACACTATTGCTATTTCTAAAGGAACTTAGGTCCACACTGTATTCTATGCCAGTATGTTTAGGAGGTACAAGTTAGATTTGATGTTTGTGTTATTAGTTCAGAAAATTAAGATTGTAAAGGATTTGAAAAGTGTGGAGAAATCAGTAAGAATGGTCAGACATTAGGATAAACCATTAAGGAATCTGAGGAAATCGAATGAATGGAGAAAATCATTCGAGAGAAGAAGTCAATTGGGAGATTAAAAAAATATGAGAGAGCATTACTCCATTCATGGAATCAGTTAGTTAAGAATTTTGAGGATGAAATGTCATAAAAGGGGGGTAGAATTGTAGTATCCTGTCTCTCAAATTGTTGAAGGATTTAAAGTGTTAGACTATTGAGTCACATGAGTGCCATCATATAGAATAGATTTGGCACATTTATGAAATGAGTTTATAATTTCATTCGAAGGCATAATAAGAGCATACATATATGAATTGTGAGTTACACAAATTGCACTCAATTGACATATTTTGGGGTATGAAACTAAAATGAATGTGATATGAGATATGAATGTGCTTTTCTAATTCTTGTCATTGGTATTAACAACTTGGAATTAATTGTTACAATTAGGATATTGATAAATTAATATGAACATGTAGTCTTGGAAAATTTCCAGGTAGCAAGACAAATTGACATATGGAAAATTAGGAAGACTAAGCTTATAAATTGAGTGACATTTGACATAGATAAATGAGTGACAAATGGACTAGTAATTAATAGACAAATGGATCGATTATTGAGTGACAAATAGACCAATAACTAAGAGACAAATGTCAACATATATAGTGGTTGCAAGACATGCTTAATGACATATGTAAATGAAAGATGAAGACACCTTACACCTAATTGTATGAAGCTAATGTAGCAAAGTTTCTACTGGAACATTCTTCTTCTTCTTTGCTCTCCACAAAAAATTGCTCCTATCTTCCTTCTCTGTATTTGGTTTTATCCTATCTAAATTGCTACACCAAATCCACACTTTTATTCTTCACTTGATAGCCAAAGTACCAGCTGATTGTTTTCCTTTGTCCTTGCTGAAAACCAACCTATTTTCACCTCGAGTTCGTGATGAACTTGCATGAATGGAGAGATAGTTTAACTTAATGTATTGAGGTGGAATTAGAGCTTAACAAGTAAGTAGAAATTTGATCTTCATGGCATGGTTTAATAGAATAAAATTATGATTGAATTGGAATGAAATATATATAATGTTGACAATGAAATGCGTTCTAGAAAATGATACTTTAATGATAGTTTCTGTTTTGGTCTTTGATGCATGAAAGACAATAATCCATGAGCTATTGATTGAATAATTTTGAGTTGTTATTGGAGATGAAATTGATGAGGAATTGGAGTATAAATAAGGTCTAATTGAGGTATAATTGATAGACTATTAAGAAGATGTTTTGCATTTGGTATAAAGATGTCAAAATCTGGAAAAATATTGAAGGAAAATGGATGGGAACTTTCGGATAACCCGTCCCATTATCGTGGTAAGGCCATACACAATCGTGGGAATAATTTGAAGTAAGGAAAATGCTGTCTTTTGTGATTATTGAATCAACTAAGGATAAGGTACTTTGTTATGGTAAATTTGGACTTGATCGAGGCTTAAAATGAACCTAGTTTGATGTTGGATAGGTTGGCTAAGTGTTTGATAAATATAAGTTGTTAATTGATGTTATACCTTAAGGAAAAGATGGTTTAATATCAATATATCTCAATTTGGAATGTAAGAGTGTTAAAGGAATGAAGGTGTTCTCATGAATACAAATGTGATCTAAAGGATATAAATAATGCATTAGGAATAAATAAATGAGAATTGGGATATTTTGCAATTAAGTATAATATTAAAAAAGGGTTAGTGAATGTATGGATAATGAATTGAGCATGATTAAGTTTATTTAAGGTAATAACCTAATTACAAACTAGCTATATACAAGCTATGATGTTTGAATGGTCAAGAATTGTGAATAAGGATACATACTCTAGAAGCCAATTGAGCATGCATTTAAACATGATATATATATATATATATATGATTGAATAATCATATTATTGACAACTTAAGGATGTGTAAAATATGTGTGTATCGCATGAAGACAAATATACAAGTTGATCATCAGCATCTACACATTACTGGATCATCAAGGCAATAGCTTATCTGGAGCATAGAGTTAACCTAGATGATTACTCACTATAACTAAATTGTTTGTGTTTAGCATTCTTGATATTGAACTGTTATTATCATGATTATGATAATTCCAAATATTTATGGTCTAAGAAGTTCAATATTTAGGATTGTATTGGAAGTACTATCAAATTGTATGTGAATATGAAATGTGAGAACAATTGGATGAGAAATGTTGGAATGAATACAAAATGTGTGAGCGATCGAATGTGAATTAATGGACTTAGATTCGATGAATTTGATACGTGTGACAAAAGCACACATGAATGAAAGGTAAACGAAATATGGCATATGGAATATTGTATCACATTGATATGCATGATCAAGTAAAGGAGTTGTGACCGGAGTTACCAGTATAAAAAAGAGCCTAAAGCTCATAAATGTGCAAAAAAGCCCAAATGCTCAGTTATTAATGAGCATGATATCCATAATGGGCACAGGATAGTATATGAAATAAGCTCGATATCCACAATGGATACAGTACGGTAAATAGGCACTCGGTCACAACAAAGTAAAAATGAATGGAGTCACATATGCATTTCCATATGCATCCTTATATATATATCATATGATTGAGTTAAAGTGAATTATCAAAATGTTTGAAATACAGTTGTAAAGTAAATAAAGGTGTGATGTGATATAAAATGTTAATTTACCTTATATACTGACGAAAGTATGATAAACTTGATGTATTTGATAAAGTATGATGAAATGGTATATGATATGCAATAATGGAGGATATGATTTTTCTCTGTGAATCTAGCTTAAGTGCATACATCAATGATGGTTCACTCATTGAGTTCATAAACTCATCAAAATTGCATCATTGATTTTCAGGTTCAGATGAGATCTAGGTAGACTAATTAGAGTATAGCTACTGTAATTGGACATGAATTAGTGGTTGGGATCAGTTGTACTTACACGTCTTCAGTTACTTTGTATCAAGAATTGTAATTATCAACTGTTATACAATGTATGAGTGAATTCTTAAGTGCAATGACATTTATAACTAGACATGTTTGCAAATGAAATGGGCCAAAATGAATATTGGTTTGCTTAAGATGTGTTTGATGTCTTAAAATTTTGTAATTATTTAATTTGATCATCTTAATATGCCATCCGTATAGAGCATGTTTCGAAATATTCGTCGATATGTTCAAGCAAATGGTCTATGAGAGTAATATGTTACAAATAGCATGTCATTGTTGAAGAACTCTAGGATTGTCTTGTGCATATCTTTATTCCATTCTTAGAATTGATTAAAAAATAAAGCATTTAGGCTAACCAAGCGTGGGGCTTTAAAGGGGTTAAGGTTCTTCAATTCCATATCAATCATTTTAGCCTTTATAGCCTTAAGTAAACTAGTAACTTGAGAAGGTGAAATCATAGGAGTGATGAATAAATTCAAAGGTTTCACTATTCTTTTAGAGCTAGTCCTATATTCCTGAAGTATGAGTAAACATGATCCTTTATATTGTTTTACCACTAAACTTTGGTACTTGAATCATTTATGATGTAACCAATTATATTCTTATTCCTTCTTGTAAGAATGGATGTGAAGAAGAAATTTAAACATCTTTCTTTATCTTATAAGAAAGATATTCTTGAATTCTTCTCCAATACTGTGTGATGTGCATAAAGTGGTCTTAGGTAATATAATTGAGCTTGTTTTTACTCATCCTTAAGGTTGACATTCATTGGATCGTTTTCAAGTTTTCTTTGTACTTAATCTAAGATCGTTTTGGTTTTTTTAACGTCTATCTTATTGTTACTGGAAAAATTCTCATGCAGTACTTTAAGTTCAAATTTAACCAAATTCAATTTCTTGATGCATTTATAATGATCATGCCCATAGACACTTTGATTCATACTCTTTACCATAACTTAAAAACCATTCTAATATGCTAAGAAATTAAAGAATCTAAAAGGGGAGACTAAGGCTAAGGCAGGCATCATATTACATATTTCCATAAGAGAATGATCAAAAATCAGAAGGCCATTGAATATAGCTTTAATTCCCTAAAACTTTATTAGCCATTTTGAATTGATCAAGGCTCTATCTAGCTTCCTTCTTAACAACAATTTTCTTGTTGCTTGTTTGACTAGGTAAAGTGATATATCCTTTAAAGCTCAAGTTAATGACCTTAATATGATTAACATAATTTACTAAATCATTGCAAAGAGATTGAGACCCCTTACTACCCTCAATTTAAGAGTAGGGAAGTGTGTAATATAGATTCCCTACAATTATTCAAGGCACCTTAATTCCTTTAGAGGTATTGATTTAGTTTATAATGAGTTCTTTTGAAATGCGAAATTAGCTATATAAACAAATTGAGAAAAAGATTTTATTATGTCATTTTCATGGTGGCAAAGACATGTATTGTAACACACCACCACATTAGAGCATATGCCCAAATGTCCAGAGGACATTCAAGAACATACTTTATGAAAATGGCATGTTAGAGCAATCACATTAACTTATTATGGCATCATATAAAACATAAGTAGTTAAGAGATCAACTTTGCCCATTTCAGTCACAAACATAACTTACATTGTGACATTACATTACATAATCCATATATTTACAGTACCAAAAACATCTGAGAGTTTACTGCTCTTTTACTAAATGTTCTATATGAAATGAGACAGGAAAATAAAAATATTATACTAAACTCTTTAGTATCAACTGCCCAGACCTTTGAGCCATTCTTGTTTCCTAAAATTGATAATACTAGACTTTTACTAGATTGGCTTAAGAGCTAGATCTCCCTCATACCTGAAAATTAACGTTGTAATTTTGATGAGTTTTAGTGAGTGAACCATTATCAATGTGCTCACTTAGTCAGAACACCAAACATCACTTATATAAAACCAAATTCACAAGTATATCACAGTTTAATAGATGTATCACATCATATCTCAACAATACATCATGAAATTTAAACATTTCATATAATCATTTCAGAATAATTCAATCATCTATCTCAGTCATTCATATCAGCAACATGTACACAATCATTGCATATCATTATATCAAAATAATTAAATAATTCTTCACAATCATTCATATGATACATTTGAAGATATATTTGCAAATGCATATGCACATATGACTCCACTTTCATTTTTATTTTGTTGTGACGAAGTGCCTATTTACTGTCTCGTATCTATTATGGACACTGAGCTCATTTCATTTACTGTCCCATACCCATTGTGGATACCGAGCTCATTAATAACTGAACCTGTGGCTTTTTATGCACATTTATGAGTTTTAAGCTCTTTTTCATACTTGTCACTCCTATCATAACTCCTTTATCTGATCATACATAACAATGTGATGAAATGAATCATTTCACAAAATATGCTATCAATATGTTTCATTCCTTATGCACGGTCATTTATCAAATTCATCGAATCTGAGTTCGACATTCAACATTTAGTTGAATATATACTTTCCATATTCACATTCAATTGGAAAACACTCCCAATACATTCCAAATTATCAAACTCCTGGGACCATCAATGTCTGGAATTGTCACAATCAAATTATTAACAGTTCAATAACTAAAATTTAAACAAAGACAAATCGATCATGGTGAGAAAACATATAGGTTAACTCACAGTACGCTTCAGATTAGCTATTGCCTTGATGATCCAGTAATATCTGGATGCTGACATTAAACTTGTACTTATTTAATCATGTAATACAAATATATTTTACTCATTACTAAGTTGACCAATCATATAAATATTCAATCGTGCACACACACACACACACACACACACACACACACACACACATATATATATATTATGTTCAATGCATGCTTAATTAACTTTTCTGGGTATGTAATCTTATTCACAATTTTTGATTATTCAAACATCATAGCTTGGATATAACTAGTTTACAATTTAGGTTTATACCTCAAGTAAACTTGATTATCCTAAATTCATCAACCATACATTTACCAACCCCTTTCTAACACGATATAAATTCACACAATTCCCAATTCTCATTTATTAATTCCTTATGCATTATTCATATCCTTTGGATCATATTTGTATTCATAAGAACACCTTCATTACTTTAACACTCATAAACTTCAAATTTAGATACATTGATATCAAATAATCTTTTCCTTAATGTATAACATCAATTAACAACCTAAACTTATCAAACACTTAACCAACTTATCCAATATCAAACAAGGTTCATTTTAAGCCTCAATCAAGTTGAAATGCATCAAGGTAAAGTGACTTATCCTTAGTTGGTTGAGAATCACACAAAATAACATTTTCTTCACTTCAAGGCCTTTTCCATGATCGTGTATACAGTTTGCATTCTAGATTTTAACATATTTATACCAAACTCAGAATGTCTTCTTAGTAGTCCATCAATTATACCTTAATTAGACCTTAATTATACTCCAATTCCTCATCAATTTCATCTCCAATAATAACTCAAAATTATTCAATTGGTAGCTCATAAATTATTTTCTGTCATGCATTAAAAACAAAAATAGAAACTATCATTAGAATTTCTTAATTCTAATATAAGGTACTTATTCACCATTATGCATATAGTCCTAGTTCTTTACCAATTCAAGAGCACTACGTTAACATCTTTCTTAAACATAAATTCAACTTCATTATACTTCAAATCCCAGTCCAATTTATTGATACAATAATCTATAACCCATATGTTTTATACATAAAAAACAAAGTATAAAAGCATCCAACTTCATCCAACATATTCCAGCACATTTGATCATCAACATCATATGCATTTCTTTCCAACTCAGTCATCCTTATCATTCTATTAAAACATTTCATGAAGATCAGATTTCTACTTACTTGTTAAGCTAAACTTCCACCTCAATACATCAAGTTAAACTGGCCCTACATTCATACAAGATCATCATAGACTCAAGGTGAACATAGGTTGATTTTCAGTAATAAGAAGACAATGGATAACAAATAACAAGTTATAACTTTCTTAGTGTAGAATTTTGTGACGAATTTGGAGTGGTAATTAGTAGAATTGAAACTAAATTTCTGAGCTATAGGAGTGTGAGGATTTTTCATGGAGAAGAAGAATGAAGACAGTAGAAGCATTTTCTACATGTGCTTAATTCAACTAGGTGCAAGATGTCATCCTTTTTCCTTGACATATGTCATAAGGCATATAAGCCATTTGCCCTCTAGACAAGTTGCCATTTGTCACCTAATTAATATTCCATTTGTTACTCAATAATTGCTGCCATTTGTCAATTAATTACTATGCCAAATGTCACTCAATTTATAGGCTTAGTCATCCTAATTTTTCATATATCAATTTGACTTGCCACTTGGCATTTTTCCTTATCCAAATGTACATATCCATTTATCAATCTCCCAATTATAAAAATTAATACCAAATTACCAATTGTAAGTCATCAAACTAAAATTCAAGACATAACAATTCACAATTCACATTATGTTCATTTTAAATCTTTCACACCCCAAAACATATCAATTGAGTGCGTATACTATCTTTTCTTTGTGTACCAAAATCATAATTCATACATATATGCTAATGATATGCATGTGAATAAAATACATTTCATAAATTTCTAATGCTATTACTCATGCGCAATGGTCTAGGGTTCTAACCCTTAGTATGTTTTGGAAATCGACCATTACAATTCTTCCCCCTTAATAAATTTCGTCCTTGAAATTTTTGCTTGATTGATCAAACAGATAGGGGTATTGTTTTCTCATGTTCTCTTCAGTTTCCCATGTGACTTCTTCTTTCAAATGATTCCTCCAAAAGACTTTAACCAATCAGATCATAAGGTTTCTCAATTGTTTAGTTTGATAACTCATTATTTTAACTGGTTCCTTAACCCAAGTTAGTTGCAACTTCAACCTCTTAAGCTAGTAACACATGTATCAGATCTGACCGATACCTCCTGAGCATACTAACATGAAACACATTATGGATCTAAGCCATCTCTACTGGTAATGCTAACTTGTAAGCCAATGATCCAATTCTCTCAGTTATCTTATATGAACCAATGAATTGTTGGATTGGGAAAAATAAAGCATGCACGATTTGGATAAAACAGTAGATTTCAAAAAATTTTAGAAATCTACATTGCAGCGGAAGCAATATAACCAAATCAACATGCATAGCCATACATGATATGGTATAAGGATAATAAACATAAGATCAAGGTGGTAGAAATAATATTACTAACTCCTTCTCTACAGCTTTAACTCCTCATTGTGTTATCCTATCCCCGACAATGTATCCTCTCCTAGGAGATGTATCGTCTTCTCGTTATTATATCCTTTTATCGATGTTGTATCCTTGACCAATCCAATCTACCACTTGTTCTTATTAGGCAACTTGGTTAACAAGCTCCTTTAGTGGGAAAGGAGAAGAAAACTTGAAGAGTTTTTTTCCATAGAAGAAAGAAGCCAAATTTTGAGACACTTCTCAAGCAATTTTTGTCTATTCCATGCAAGATAGGGGAGAGAGAGTCAAAAATGCAAGAATACCTTCTTGCACCTTCTCAATTTCATTTTGTATCAAACGAAAGAAGAGATTTGCATCAAATGCATCACTTCATTCTTTAATCATTCATAAAGAAGCCAATAAATGAGACTATTCTTATTTATCTTTAAGATGGCTATATGAAAAGACAATTAACCTAAATGAGACATATCAATTTCGGTTTTGTGATGAAAGAAGGAA
>JAOQMS010042462.1:0-13713 GCA_027563885.1 Erythroxylum longipes
CATGTACAAGATAAATAATGCCTTTAAATAATTTGTCACTAAACTACAACCAAAGTGATTGGCTGTAGGGCATAAACTAACAGTTCTAGCAATGTTGGAAAAAATATCCATTTGGGACATCTAGTCTAGGGTCTTTTTGAGAGTTCATAACAAAGATCACATTTTCAATCTCATCATCCTCGATAGACTTGGTTAAATTAGCAATGTCAAGTAGGGTTATTTGGGGCAAGTTGAGTTGGTGTAAATTGGTTTAAAAAATAGTTGATGAGCTAGTTGTACCAAGTAGAGATATGAAGAATTTGACAACTTTGGCTTGAATGTCCTTGGGGTTTTATGGAAGTGTCCCTTCACTAGAGGTAATTGAGTTATGGTTTTTCTTGACTAGGATTGTGTTGAAGAAGAAATTAGTGCATCTGTTGCCATCTTTGAGCCAATTAACACGTGCTCTATATTGGATAAATGAGGAGTGAATTTTCACAACCTACAAGTATTTAGAAATAACTATTTTTCTTCATCCAGCATTGTTTGATCATACCGTTTAGAGGCTAACTGCTATTGGATATGTTCAAGCTCAGTTCTAGTAAAGGTAATAGTTGAAACCGTTGGTCCTTTGGAGGTATTCAATCGTTTGACTTCAAATTTAATAAATTTTCAATTTTTGTAGGCAAGCAAATTGTTTTGTCCTTACAACATAAGTCTCTACGCCTTTCCTACAAGCCTCATGGAAGTCGGAGCAAGAAAATTGTTGAATCTAAATAGATGATGTTGTATAAGCTGCTATAATATTTTCTCAGCTGAGATTGGGATGTGGTATGAAAATAACTGGTTTTTTAATGTAGGGAAGCTGTGAGGAAAGTGGTGCTGTCAGAGATCATTTACAAGGGCTCGATCTAGTTTCTTTTAGATAAATCAATTCGAACCTTGTTTATTTGACCAAGTGTAGAGGCGACCCACAAGTTTGAGGTCTGTTACCCCAATGTAATCAACACAATCATTGAAGTCTGTGGAGAAGTTTCTAAGACTGGAATGGCCCTGAGCTTTCGATGCATAAAAGGTGGAGTTAAAAGTCTCCACAAATCAACCAGGGTTATGTGATGGATTGGCTTATATGTTAAATAAAGTTTTCTGCTGAAACCCAAAATTACTGGCATATATAAAAGATAAATTGATGTCTGTATGTTCCAGCAAGGAGACTTTCAGATGTATAGCTTGTTCATGGGCTTCTAGCATATCTATTTGAATGTCATTGAATTGGTAGCACATAATAATTCTTCCATATGCATGATGAGAATGGTTTGTGATCATTTTCCATTGTGGCCCCAAAATATGTAATTTCTTAAAATTCTTTAGATGATTTTTTTTTCAAGAAGAGTAATGATGAGAGATCGCTCTCGCATTAAAACATCTCTTAAGGCAGTAAGATTGGAGGGACAATTTATTCCTCTTACATTCCATATTAGGAGAGACATACAATAAAGGAGTTTTTAGAGCCTTTACCTTTGCTCCTTTATGATTTTTGATGGATTACACTTTGGAAACTGTTAATTCAAGCAAGACCAGCAGTTCTATTTCATGTCTAGTGTTTCAACCAATTTTGTTTTGTTGGGAGGTTTAAGATCAACAACTAGTTGGACAAGTTCATCTACTAAGGGAAATGAGGAAGTGATAGACCCGGGTCAGATTTTGGAGGCATAATAGAGGGCGAGAAGTTTGAAGTATCCATTAGAGGGCTATGCATGTTTATATTGTTCAGTTGTTCAACACCTGCTTCAGTATAAGAAATTTCATGAATTGTGAATTCCACAATAAGTGCCATCTTCACTGCCCAATATCTCTTGATAAGTTCCAGTTGGAAATTTCTTTCTGATCGCCCTCCATATTTTCTATTGTGGTTTAAAAGGGGCCCTCCAGTGGTAGGAAATAGAAATGCTATCTTCCTATGGTTTTTTATCTTCACCAAGGTGCATTATAGGAATATCGATTAGGATTTCCATCAAGAGAGCAATGCTCGCATAGATTCTTGCATAATCGACACATTTTTTGTAATAGTAGGTTCATCCATGCATATTGGTTTGTTGATGTAGCTAGCTAGATAACTTAAGCCTTGGGTGGTCCAGTATTCAAGGGGAATGTTGTGAAAATTAACCTAAAGGGGTAAGTTTTGAATTTTGATGGATTCAAGTTGAAAACTTGACTGCCATAGTTGTAAAAATATAGGTTGGTTTCCATAATTTCATGGGCCTTCTTTAAGAATCTTACGAGCGGCTGCCGTTGTGGAGAAGATATAAAGGATTAAATTGTCCATTGTAAGAAAAACATCTGTGACACCCTTAGTTTTCCATTGTTTATTTGCCTATCTAGCTATCAACGGAAAGGTTGGTCGTTAGTCAAAGAAGAAACCAATGATTGTGGCTTTCCATCTATTTGTACCTTCCTTTATGATTTCAACTTCAAGGCATACAATAAACTTACCCTCCATTTCTACCTTTCCATCTATTTGTACCTTCCTTTATGATTTCAGCATCAAGGCATATAATAAACTTACCCTCCATTTTCGTTAGTGGTGTGAAGGTTAGGGTAGCGGTGAATGAGTCACCCACTACTTATTTCCAGGTTTTGGTGACAGACGATCCAAGAAGATTTGGGATCATTTGGTGAATTATTAGATGATAAAGGGGGAAAATTAGATGGTTAGGGAGTGTGTGCTCAGTCATTATAAGGAGATTATTTAAATGTGATAAATTAGCAGTGTGGCAGCAATTAGCTTAGGATATGCTTGTGAGATAACGGTTACAAAAAAAATAATGTTGGAAAATTTTTAGTGATAAAGGAGACAAGAATACCCCTGGTGAAGCAACACCAGAAGTGAAGAGTAGGGGTTGGGCGGGAGAAGTAAGCAAGAGAAATGGTTGCAGACAGATGGTTGAAGACGATAAAGAATGAAAGAAGAGGATTATGGTTAAATCAAGTTGTTTCCACCAATCTCTTCCTACATTGTCTCTCTATATATTGGCCATCAATCTTTAAAAAGGATATAAAAATTTTCCCTATTTGAAAGTTGATTTTATGTGTATTAAAAAATAGAGAAATTTGATAAATATAGTATAATAGGCCTGCCTATCTTGTGCAAGATTTGAGAAGCTGAGATACAATACAAGATCAACCCTAAAGTTGATCCAGAAATGGTGATAGACACGTCATTTATTTATGAAGAGAAAAATTGCAAAGTCATTGTTGATTATAAAACATGTTAAGCATTAAATACATTTTGACTTGCAAAGATTAAAATTTTAAAAACAAAATCGATGTAGGTCTTAAAGCTTGTCTAGTGGCAGTTCTTGGGCATATTATATAAGGATTTATGATTTCTTAAGTTGCAATAATTTAGAACTCTATTTTTGTAACCTTAACTATAAATATTTGTATTATAATTAATTTAGGGGATTTTTAGCTAGCTTTGATGGAGATTCTCTAAAAGTTTCGTAATGTTGCATTCTTTCTTGAAATTGAAGGAAATTGGAAGCAATATTGACGAAGCCTAGTGACAACTATTCCTAATTCTTTCCTCTACATTTTTTTAATATTGATATTTATTTATTTGTATTTTTTTGGTATGTTTACTCAAATTAGGGCCAATGATGTAGCTTGTACAGATTTCTAGTTATCAATGTATGTTATAAATGCTTTAAATTCTTGTAGGTCATTCAAAAACAAACTCTCTATTAGTTAGGGGTAAGGTTATGTATACTGGACCTCCTTAGATCCTGCGTTTGGTGGGATTTTTTACTAGGTCATTGTTGTTGTTATGATAAAAGCTTAAAATAATTGGTATAATTTATTCTTTTATTCTTAATTGTTGATTTTATGCATTATCACGATAAATTGAATCATAAGGATTGTTTCAAGGATTAAATGGTGGCGTAAGATCTATATACTGGAAGTATTAAACATTTTAACAATACAAAATGATAGTTTACTAAACTTTTGATAACCATATAGATTAACTAGTCTTGATGAAATTGATTAGGTTAATTGTATATCAAGAGGTGGTAGTTATCTAATTAGATATAATTTTATATCTTGATGGAGTATGTAGATACTTTATGTTATTAGTTATTTTAACCAATATAATTAAATGTGTTTGATCATTGCAATTCCATAAAAGTGAATCTCAAAGCTTTAAGGTTTTCTTTATTACTCTTTTCTTTTATTTGTTTCTTTCATTTTCTTTAGAATAGTAATTACATTCTCTTTAATTATTTATTTATTTTTTACTTTTTTATTAAATTAGGGTTAATAAATTTAGGGACTAGTTCTTTATAGGATCAATAATTTAGAACCAATTTAGTTTAACAAGCTATTTATAATTGATCATTTTTACTTACAAGTTAAGTTAATCATGTATATGTGGTACCTTTTCATTAGTAATTTGGTATTCTATGAATATAAACTTTTGATCTTATTGGATATTTGGATGTGAATTATGTTAGTAGTCTTTTAGATCCAATACATGTCAATTTTTAGGTAATGCATTAGTGTTATGGTTTATTAAGAAACAAAATTCAGCTACCTTATTAACCATAGAAGTTTAATACATAGTAGCGAGTAGTTGTTATATACAAATTGTATGATTTAGAAAAAAAACTTAGAGACTATGGCCAAAATCTTACAAGGATGCAAATTAATTATGATTATAGTAGTGCCATTTGCCTCATAAAGAACCATATTTAATATTCTAGAACCAAGCATAAAGAAATTAATTATCTTTTCATTGGAGATCATGTCTAAAATAGGAATATTAAGCTAAAATATATTGATACTTTATATCAATTGGCCAACATAATCACAAAACCAATAAATGAGGATAGATTTTGCATTATTAGGACAGAACTAGGTATAGTTGATAGGGTTTCTAAAAGTGGTTAAATTTTTTCTTAATTGATGTTTATTTTATTTATTTTTCACTTAGTGTTTAATATTAGTTTAGAAAACTTTTGGATAATTAACTCTTTATATTGTTATTCAGAAATAGAGATACAAAGTTAGTGATATTAGACGCACGTGGAATGATTAATTTTAGCATTATCTTGAAATTTTTAATGACATTAGATTCATCAAGAGTGATTAATTTCAATCATATCTTGGTAATCCTTATACAAACATTAATTTTTTCTTAAAATATATTAACTTTTAAGTTTTTTTATGATGCATAAATTTAGGGAAGGTGAGAACTTGAGAAAATTTTGATCAACTAAGAGGATTTATTCATTTTTAAGTTTAATTCTAAAGCTAGTTATCAAAGTTTCCAAAACAATAAAGTACTGGGAAATTAATGGACACTCATACTAGGAATGTAGACCATGGGGTATTGATCAAGGATTTAATGAGATAATTTAGAAAGTTGAATTTTAAAAAAAAAAAGAGAAAGTAGATACTCCTAATATAATGCAAGAAATTGAAGATGCTTAAATAGAAAATATTGGCAACCAAGATGCATAGTCCCTATTAAATAATCAAAAAGATTTGTCTATTACTAAACGAATATAATAAATAATCTAATAAAAAAGGAGTCTCTATTAATTAATAAAGCTATGTTATAAGCACTAACTTTACTACAACAAAGAAAAGGCTTGGTAGAATGGCTAAGAAGAAGAGTTTTGCAAAACTCCCTGCTCTTCTCCTTCCTAGTGTCTTTTTTACTTTAGAATGTGAGGGAACTTAAAAACCTTAATAAAAAAATTAGTACTTAAGGATCTATTGTCAAATAAAAAGCCTAATATAATAGGGTTACTTAAAACTAAAATAAAGAAGAACTATAGTGGAAGTTCCTAGTGGTTTTTAGAGGAGAATTAGTAAGTGTAACATCTCGTTCCCATACTGAGGGTTAGGAAATAGGATCCTAAACCAAGATACATGAGAAATAGCAATGAGAGATTAGAAAAAAGCATTTCATACTCATGTGTAAAATTAGCATACACACACGTGACTATTGATAATTACACACATTACAATGATTGTTCATGCACTCATTTGACATTTTCTGGGTATAAATGATTCTAATGTGATTATGATGTGAATTATGATTATTATGTCTTGAATTCTGGTTGATAAATGATAATTGGTAATATAGGAATTTATTAATTAAGTTGAGAGATTTATGAAAGTTTGGGTAGTTTTGGACTAGGAAAGATACCAAGTGGCAAGACAATTGATAAATTGTAGTAGAATTAAGTGTCAAATAGCAGTATAAATTATTAATAAGTGACGTTAAGATTTAATGACAATTGTCATTGAAAATTAGGAGACAACTGGATTAGAAATTGAAGACAAATGGGCTAGTTATTAAGGAGAACCTATTAGAAACCACAAGAAGAGGACATGTGGCAAGTGACAAATGTCACGCCACTTGCCACACACCTCACTCTCGTTACTTTCTATTGCAAGATCATGGCTCATTTGTTCTTTACTTTTGGGTAAACGCTCTCTCTTCATTGTTTTTCATCTTCTTCATTTCCTATTCTCCATTTATGACACCATCAACTCTCACTGTCGTGGACTTTGTTCTCATCCATCATTTGCTACTTCCATTTTCATTGACTCCATCATTTAGTACTATAAAACCTAACCTACTCCACCCTTCATGATGATGATCTTGTGACATAAGGAGTTAGGGTTACTTCGAGATTTTGAAGATGCTTTGGGTAAATCAAGTAAGTGCATGCTTGATATTTATGGGTTATTTAAATATAAACATATGTGATGATAGTTTGAGATTAAATGGTAATGAAAATGGAGTTAATTTTACACTACATTTTGGGTGAATAAATGGACATATTCATGTCTTGTTTTTGTTTATATGATGAGAAATAACTTATGATAGTTTAAGGAATGATTGGAAGAATAAATGGTGTAAGAGAGTGTGCAAAAATGTAGATGAATAAGTGATAAGCATTGAAGAATAAATATATGTGTACATATTATGTAATGAATGAGTGATAAGCATTATTCTATGGATGAGTAATAATGAAATTGGTGTTTAAATGGGAATTGAAATTTGATGAATAAAGAGATGAGTATATGACCTATTTTTGTGTATAGAAAGAGTATAGAAAGTTTGTAGAAGGAATGATGTGTTTTAGGTATATGAAAGCCGTAAGTTATAAGTTGTTATGTGAGGACTTAAATTGATCTTTGAAATTAAAGAAAAGAATAATGTAGCATCTTAAAATGAGAAGAACTAGGATGAAAGTTTAGAAATAAAGTGAAGGAGATAATGGAATTGAATGTGAGCTGAAACATTGATGAATGTGTATATTTATTGATGTTTTGCTTTTGTGTTTATGATCAAACATAGAGTATGATCTGTTTGTGATTGATATTGAGTTGAAATGGACGTGAAAATGAAGAGGAAATGATGAGGAACTAAGATAGAAATGATTGACTAAGCATAAGATATGTTAGATGTAACTTGTAGGACTTAAAAAGCTGGAAAATATGGAAGACTACAGCAAGAAGTTTAGGATTTTGATCACCCATGATCATGGGAAGTGTTAAAAATGTTGGAAAAATTCTGTTAATGAAACCCACGATTGTAGTAAGTCATTCATGATCGTGAAATGGCCAAAAACATGGACTTGATTCTAGGAGTGAGGTTTGAGACAACAAATGCTAGGGTACTTTCCTATGATGCATTTAGGCTTGAATGAAGCTTGAAATGAACCTAGTATTATGATGGATTAATTGATTAAATGTGTGATATACTTAGGGTGATAAATGAGGTTATAGCATAGTTAATGAATTGTTGATATCAGAGTACCAAAATCTGGAAAAATTTTTTTGAGTATAATGGGAATGAAGGTGTTCATATGAATGCTAATGTGATTTAAACAAGATGAGAAATGTGTATAGAGTAAGAATGAATAAGAACTTGAACATTATGTGATCTTATGATGCTAGGAAAGAAATGATGAATGATCGAATTATGATATTAGAATAACCAAGTTCTTTAAGCTATAAACCTAAATGCAATCTTGATATACACAAATGATGATCTTTAAATCATCAAGAGATGTGATTTGATAGGTGTGAATTACATCATGTTTTAGGGCTTAGTTGTTATGTATTAAGTGTCAATTTGAATGTTTAGGTTAGAATTCTGTTAGTTTGGGTGTTTAAGTGTTTTTATGGGTTAGTATAAGTCCTTGAGCTTAAACATTATGTTTGTGAGGTACCTTGATGTGTTTTTAGTGTTTCAGGGTCAACATTGAAGAACAGAGAAGTTTCAAAGACATTCGGGTTGAAACAATGGCTTACGATCGTAGCACAATAGGCCACGATCGTGACAGAAACATGGGAGCTAGGCCACGATCATGTCATACGGGCCATGATCGTTACAGAAAACGATACCTCAACTGATCATGACAGAAAGGTTTGATGCAAGGCATAATCGTGGCATACAAGGCCACGATCGTGGCCTTTATCGGGCAGATGCATAAATAAGAAAAAACGCCAAGTTTTGAGGGACTTTTGGACCTTTTTGACCCCAAAAAAACCCTAAGGCTTCTCAAGACAAGAAAGGTATTTAAAGAACAAGAAGAACACAAAAGAGGGAGCTTTTGCATCAGCTACAATTTCAAAAACCTAAAGAGTTTATCTAGAGATTAAGGAAGAAACAAAGGAAGAAAGATGTGGAGAACAAGCCTACGTGAAGTATTTCCCGAAATAGGAGGTTTCTTACTGTTGTTGCCTTTGTCACCCATTCCGAATCTATTTCTAGTTTAGTTCAATTTTATGATTGTATAGAATTTGGGATAGCCATTGATGATAGATTTGTTGAATGTTGAGGATTGTCTAAACTCACCTTCGAGATATTTTATCTTTGATATTAATGAAATTTGATTATTTCATTTTTATTGGAGTTCTTGTGATTCAAATTCTGCAGTTGCATAATTCGGTGATAAACTAAGAGGGTGAACTGCGTGAAAAATCATTAAATTGTACTAACGAGAATTAGGTAATTTAATAGAACAAGAATTAAATCAAACCAATAAATTTGTGTAAAAAGAGATCTTGCATAGGTTTTCAGTAGTTTTTTGGACAAGTTAAGATCTAATTTAAGTTTAGGATAGATTGTTAATCGAGATAATGCAATTCCCATAATCTAATTAGGGTTTATAAATTAGGGTTAATGGTTATAACTCAAGAGAGTAATCAACCCTAAGACCATCTAGAACTAGTAATTCAGTAAATTCAAAATTAGTTAGGTTTTCATTAAAGTTGGATAAAATTCCCCTTTCTCTTAGTTGGTAGTTCTTAGGTTGATTCTTGATTTGGTGTTGCATCTAGGATTATATGATTAAAATAATTTATTGCTTTAATTTGTTCATTTTGAGTTATTGTGAATTGTTTTCAGCCTTAGATTTTAGGATTAGATTAACCCTCCTCGTAAGATTGAAACCTTAGGTACTACATAAACGATTCGTGCATTTGTTAAATATCGAGCTTATATTATTAAAGCTTTTTCATATTGAAAACCTGTAATCAAGTTTTGGGGCCATTGTTGGGGAGGTGATTAGTTTAGTTATTTAGTCTAAGGCTTATCATTATCTTTTGTTTTTAAATTTAAAAAATTTTAGGGTTTAAAGTAGAGACATATTAAGACATCTTAGAGTGAGAAAGAGACTTCTGAAGAGTTAAAAAGAACGATCATAAAGGATGTATATTATATGGAACAAGGGACTCTTGCAAATTTCAATCAGCCCCAATTTAGTTGGAGAAATCATCCTTATATGAACCCGTACACTTCGAGGTGGCAGAATCACCCAGATTTCTGTTGGTCCAACAATGTAAGTACTCACATGAGATATGAAGACCTATTTGAATTTCAACATGATGAATTCGGTTCATGGGATTCCTAGATGGATGAAATCATAAATAAGCTCACAAATATGGAAGAGAACTAGAAGAGATTGGAAGAGAAATTTGAGCAAGTAAAAGAAGATCATGTCTCTTCTATTAACAATCTATAGGTTCAAATATGGCATCTTTCTAGGGAATTTTGTAAGCAAAGTGTGGAAAACTATCTACGCAGTATGAAAGTAAATTCAATAGAGCCATGTCAGACTATCACACTTAGGAATGGGGTAGAGCTAGAAGAACTCGCAAAAAATCAAGCTAAACCTAACCTTATAGAAGACCAAGAAATAAGGAAAGAGGATGAAGAAAAGAATGCCAACCCTCCCTTTTATTCACCAGTTCTTGATAGATCATATGTGAACATCGAAAAATCTAAGGTAGATGTCCATGAAAAGAATTTTATCCTTCAGATTAATGATGGCCAAGTGACATTCAACATGGATGATGTATTACAAAATCCAAAGGAGCGTAGCCCATTTAGGATAATTGATGTGTTCGAATCTTCTGAAAAACAAGAGGGCGAAGAATAGATGACAATAGAGATCGAGTTTGAAGAAGCGATGAAACTCTCTATTCATGAAGTGAAATAAGCAGAGGAAATGAAGGTGATTAAGGAAGAAAAAGAGCAACTCACCTTTGTACAGGACAAATTGTTGGATCCAATGGCAAATTCAGGGAGTTTTGTGATCGTTGACAGTTTACTTGAAAGAAGGACATTATTGAGCCTAAATGGTTTTCATAATGTTATCAACAACGTCCTTCTAATTATGTTGCAATTTGTAGCTTACTTACAGGCCACAAAACTGATACTGAATGAAATGGGTGGAAGCAAGCTGCTCATAATTGATCCTCGCTCAGTTTCCAAGGATAGAGCATCGAGATATTAATGTTAAAAGAAGCGTTACAGGGGAGGCAACCCATGGATTTTATTTCCTTTGATTGTTTTTGTTAGAAAGTTTGAATTCTGTTGTTAGGATTATTTTATTTCCAAATAAAATCGAGAAGGAATAAGACGTTGAGATAAATTATATGATTGGTCAAGTAAGAAAAAGAGAGGTGAAAAGGCCACTAAAGAATTAAGAATTAATTTCAAAAAAATGTGAAAAGAACAAAAGAAGAAAAAATGAAGATTCTAGGAAAAACTGGAGGCCATGATCATGGCCTAGCACGACCTGCGGCTAGGAAAAAAAGGGAAACATATGAATTTTAAAGAAAATTTTACCATTTTACCCTCCAACCACCTATATATTCATTTCTAACTTCACTTTTTCATTCACTTTCACTTTTGCTTTATCTCTATAGATTTGAAACTTCCAAATGCTGTCACATCTCTCTATAAAAAATTTCAAATTTCCAAATTTCTTCCAACTTTACCTATTCATAAGCCAATATGTCATGCATTAAACAATTAGCCATACGGGAGCAATCATCAGGACGAAAACAAATTACAGGATGGGGGAGAATGAATAGAGAAGCAGATTTCGGAGCACTCTTCCCAATCTACACAGAGGAGGAAGGTATTCATTTCCAATCCTTAATGCTAGACAAATTGTAGTTCCTAAATATTTTGAATTTGAGATGCTCAATAGGTTAAAATTGCGTGATAGGGTAGAGAACTTAGTTGAACGAATCCAGTTGGCCAAATTTATACATTTCCAATTTCCTGTCTACCAGGAGCTCACTTTGGAAATTTTCACTTCCCTTTCTTATGAACCTAGGAACCCCAGGGAAATGTGGTTTAGGTTACGAGGAAGAGCTTACGAATTGAATATAGAAATCATGTGTGATAGGTGTGTGTTCCCTAAATCCTCCATTATCGATCAACATGATGATTTTTATCTTTCGAGCAATTAGAATGAACTCACTAGAATAGAGCAATTTTAAGCTAAAAATGCCCACAACAACATAATAAGGTCCCATGAGCAGTTGTTGCTGAACAAATTCATGTGTCAACTGGTTTTTGATAAATTAGGTACTAACAAGTGTTCCACAAAGGACTTCTTTATGTTATGGTGCACGGACCACAGCATTCGAGTGTACACATCCACACATGTGTTGAACGCCATTGTTGCGATTCCGCACAAGAGGAGTAACAATTGAGGTATGGGGTTCCTAGTTTCTGTTATTGCTAAATATTATGACATGGATTGTGGTGGGTAAATTGTCCACCTCCCTGACTTCCTAAATCATCACCATTTATGTCAGGCTCAAATCCTTAAGTCCCACAACATCAAATTTTAGGATATCAACCAAAAGACATATGTTAACATTAGTACCAGTCAGGTGAGTTCGATTTTAGTGCCACCTCAGTAGGCAAAAGAGGACTCAACTAGTGAAGAGTTTGAGGAAGAAGAAGAGATAGAAGAATCAGGATGGAAGAAAGTTTTGGACACAATCTCCACAAAAAATGTAGTGATTATAGATCAACTAGCGAAGGACTCTATAATGATAAGAGAGATGGACAGCACTTAACGACGTCAGAGTTAGGATATATGTCATATCCATCAATATTTTGAGGCTCAGCGCATTCAATTGCCACCTCCAACACCATCCCCATCTCCATCTCCATAAGACTTTATCTAACCCCTTATTTTTTTTCAAATTAATCCTTATCTTTATTTTTATTCCTTATTTTTATTTTCTATTTTACTTTAATTTATGTTTCTTCTTTTTTTATTTGCTTGTTTATTCCCTTATCACACTGAGGACAATATGTTGTTCAAATGTGGGGAGGGTTATGTGTTTTGCTTTGTATGTGATTTTACATACGGTATGATAGCTATTAGGCTGCATTTTATGAATTGTTTAAATATGTCAATAACTTAGATGGATTGAAATTAATTTAATTTTGAACATAGTCTATTAGGTTCTGAAAAATAATTAGCTCACAAAAATTAGTGAATTGGGGTCTTTGGATAAATATATAGCTTAATTAGGATTTAGTGTAAGTTTGTCACCCTCTAAATTATCACATTCATTCATAATTTAAGGCCTTTAAACTTATGTAGTTTTGCTAGTATTTTTCATGGAAACAAGTAACTAAAACAACAAGTTAGGCATTTAAAAATGTATTTTTGTTAAATAAATAACTATTCCACTGACCTTTGAGCTATGGATAGAGATAGTATCCAGTTGAGAACGTGATATAGCTGAGTAACTGGATCGGCACGCATCACAACTGTGTGCCTCCACGTCAAAAAGTTGTAATGACATTCCAATCAAGCAGCTTAATAAAAACATGACTTAGTCGAGTAACCAGATCGACATTCATTACCAATGTTTGTCTCTACGTAAAAAGACTAAGTTTATGTTCAATAAATTAAAAAATATATTTTAAAAAACCTACTAAACATGTAATAGCTTAACTTTTCATGAAAACGTACTTAGGCACAGTTGCAGAGTTTGAATGACCAAAGAATTATTAATGTGTGTGTGCAATTGAAAAGGGTAAATAAATTAACACTTGGTGTCAGACCCCTTTTCCGAAGTCTGACTATTACTTGCTTTCTTGCTCTGATACCATAATCTATTAGACCCCGTTATCGGAGTCTAACTCCCACTTGCTCTGATACCATAATCTGTCAGACCCCGTTTCGGGAGTCTGACTCTTACTTGCTTGCTTGCTATGATACCATAACTTTCGGAGCCCGTTATCGGAGTCCGAATCTTGCTCTTCATGCATGCTCTGATACCACAATCTGTTATTTTCATGCATGCAGATTATCTTAATACGTAAGTTATCACCCAACGATAACACCTTGATCACTTTCAGATTTTCTTCTCAAAACTCCCCTTTAT
>JAOQMS010042463.1:0-39316 GCA_027563885.1 Erythroxylum longipes
CGGCATGAGATTGTAAGTTATTATCTTTTTAATTATATTTTACTTTGATTGATATTTCAAAATTTATAATAAATATTACTAATAATATTTTTCAATATAACAGAGTGACAAAGATGGAGAAGAGTGTGACCAGATGAAGCTATGGTATCACACTCATTATGAGGAAATTAAATGTCAATGGACAACTACAGAATGCAGAGAAAAGTGGGTGAGTACATAGTTCAAATACATTTTTTTTAAGTATTTATGAATTTTCGTATCTAATTAATTCTTAATTTTTCAGGAATTAATGTGTAAGGAATTGGTAGACTCAATAGAACAAGGTCATCTGATAACAGTGGATGAAATGTGCGACAAAGTCTTGGGCACTAGATCTGATTATGTGGTTGGCATGGGAGTTGGGCTTCGACCATAAGGGAAGACTTCGGTCAGAAAGAGACTTCGAGACGAACTAGAGGTGTCGAAGAAGGTTAATTAGGAGTTACAGTCTTAAGTCGATGAATTGACTAAGAAAGTTTAACAAATGCAGGATTGATTCACTACCGAAGTCGAGCAACAAAGAATAGAATTTGAACAACAAAAAAAGCTTTTGGAACTTTTATGTTCTACACATAATATTCGTTTAGATTAGATATATGTACTCATATTGATATCTTATTAAATTATGACATACTTTTTATATTGATTAATGTATTATGACATGTTTGGAAATTGCAATTAAATAGTAAATTGTCAGCATTTATGAAATTCTTGTGATACATAAATAATTATTAAAATTAATGATATACTTAAAAAATTAAAAATTATTAAATAAATAAAATTCAATATTAAATAATATTGATTAATTATTAAATATACAATATTTAAAATTAATATTTAAATTGGAAAATTATTAAATTAAATACAAGAAATAAAGGGCATTCCGGAACGTTTTAAAACGTCATAGAATGTTAAACAATCTACGACGTTTAGACGAAACGTTGTAGAAATGAACAATTCGCAACGTTTTAAAACGTCGCACATGAAGCATTCCGTGACGTTTCCAAAAAACGACGTCGAATCTTAAAGATTCCGTGAAACTTCGAGGAATGAGGCTTTCCTCAACGTTACAGAAAACGTTGCGAAATCTGCCTATCTGCGACGTTTACTAAAACGTTGGGGAATATAAATGATTCTGCGACGTTTTCTCCTAATGTCGCTGAATGTAAACATGTTTCGTGACATTTTTGTAAACGTTGCAGAATGTGTACATCTTCTGCGACATTTTACGTAAAACATCGCAGAAACCTTTTAGCTACATCACAATCCGTGATAATTTTAATGACGTTTTTAAAACTTCGCACATTTGATTCTGCAACATTTTTTGGCTTTCTGTGACGTTTTTAAAATGTCGCAGATTCTACGTAATTCTTGTAGTGTGTTATATATAGGAATTGAGAAATAATATGTATGAATAGATCGTGTCATGAATAATAAGAGTTGCATGCAATCTTAAAGGTAGAACCACATAAATTTTCTAGGTTCAAATCAAATGTATCATGAGAATTCATAGGTCAAATTAATGCATTCTTAAGGCTTTTGATTAGCCCAAAGCCTTACCTGAATGGTTTGTGCCTCTTATCATAAGATGAAACTATTTTGGTCTTAAACTATAAAAGAGACTTAAGATCCAAATGATATTGTTTTGGGAAGTTTCTCCAAAGTGACATCATTTTAGATAGACCAAGTGAGCTTGGGCTTAGGCTCGAGCTATATAACACAATCTTAAATGGGTGTTAGGCTAACTCTGAGTTAACCTATTGTCATATTTAGTATGAGACAAAAAAGAGATGGAAGGAGTTATTGAGAAAGTGTACATACCATAAGTAACACCCCATTCCCAACTGACATATGCATGTGTGTCCATCAGGTACACGTGTACATACCTGTCAGAAATGACATGTTAACTATCTCACCTTTACTGTACATAACATGGCATCATACACTACATCATCAATCACACAGTCTCTAAACCCAAAATGTTATCACATTATAACAAACCATAATGTACATTGTTTCATATAGTACAATATCAACCATGTTTATAGAACATTGTCCTATGAATATAAACAACTCAGTACGCACTGGATACTATAAACTTAAAAGAAACAACTATGTCCTCAAACCCTACTGACTGATCTTTGAGTCAAATCTGACTGTAATAGTTGTACAAAATATGCTTCTACAAAGTCTTAAAAGCTAGGTCGTCTCACTCTCGAACCTGAAAAGCAACGGTGCATTTTTGATGAGTTTTGCAAACTTAGCAGAGTAACCATCCTCGATGGTTCACTCATGTCATAAAACAAGATCAATTATAAAATGTAATCATACAGTTCAAATCCAGTTGACAAGTATCAAATACTATCACAGATAAATCATTTCTCAATTTAACAGTTCAATCATATACGGTATTCACACAACTTTGCAAATCATTCAATGAATTCAAATTATATGTGGATGTGATATGTATGAGACTCACATTCATTTTTATATTGTTGTGACTGTGTGCTTTTATAGTATCCTGAATTATCGGACTCAATCAGTTAGTCTGTACCTCAATGATCACAGTGAGCCATCGTCTCGAACCATATATGCGGGAGCTTAAAGCTCTTATCATTAATAGTATCAGTAGCAACACCAGTCACAACTCCTTTATATTACATGCATCGGAATGAAGTGCATGCCATAATTTAGTCATCAAATTCAATCACTTTCATTTGCATGTAATATAACAGTATATCAGTCCCAGTATCAATTACAGTAACAATCACAGTAATAATGGTCATCGGACTAGGTCTGGCATTCAACTTTTTAGTTAAGAATCAGAAAATCATTTAGGTAGACACATTCACATTCAATCAGCACTTTCAATATCATTCCCATGTATCAAAACGCCTCAGACAAATATTATCCAGAATCCAGTACACAATCAGCACAATTGTGTACAGTTCAATAAGATAGCAATACAGTTTAGTAATGTACAAAACAATAAGGTGTGACCATCTTAGGTTACTCACAATATGCTCCAAATAGCTATTGCCTTGAAGTATCGACAATGTCTGGATGCTGTCATTCAATACGTTCCTCTATACAGACAATACATTCAAATATCACAATACTGCACAATGATGTATTCATTTATGCACATTCATGTATATTGAATATGTACAATGCATGGTCATGACAATTCCAGGTTTCATATCCTCAATTAAGTTATAATTACCATTTGGATATCCACATTCAATTTATTAACTCAGATTTGTTTAAAGGTACACTTTTAGGTCCATTTTGCACAATTAATTTCATTAGGAAAGTGAAAAAATTTGGTAACACTTCCTTCTAAAAAATTATCCTCCTATGTTTTAAGTCTCTATTGATACTAAGATCATTCAATTTGATTCAGTATTCCTAAAGTTATACTCAATTTACTTTGGACTATTTTTAAAACATAACTGTACTCTGTATTTGACTTCAAGTCAGGTTCTGTAATTCTTAGAGACAATTAGAATTTAATCTCTTTAGACAATTTGTATCACTTTGTCTCTAGTTCAATTCAAATAAAAAATCATTCCATTTGGAAATCTACAGATCAAGATATAATCAAAATATCGAAGTATGTTCTGTAAAATCACCCCAGTTATCATATTCTATTACTCCTCAACAATTTCATCTTAAACTGCATCAATCAATCCACTTCATATGGCTATATTTTTTTTTATGGAAATGAATAATAATGTTTTATGAGTCTCTTGGTTCAAGTCCTATGTCATTTGGAGGTCGGAAGAAGAATTTATAGTAAAAAGATTGAAGGATGTTCATAAACAAAGGCTCTTTAGAAAGTATGAAAGTCACGATTGTGCTTCTAGCTAAAGTCATGATCGTGCAGAAGCACAATTGTGCATCCCTCCTTCCTCTCTCTAGAAATACCCAACCTTCTTCTTTGAAGTTTTTTTTCTAGAATTTCTGCACTTTTCCATTTCTTTTTCTTTCCCTCCTCAGTCCACATTTTCTATCCTCTTACTCCTTAAAACACAACACTTCCTAATACTCTATATTTTCTTTAGCTTTAACCTCACATAAATCCATCCCTAACATTCATACATATATAACAAAAACAGAGTATGTTTATGAACTTTACTACCCATTTGTTTGAGTATCCAACAACAAATCTCATTTTATCATCAGTTTATCATTTTATCGACTCTATACAATGACTTCACCTACATCTTCATTTTCTTTATCTTTAAACTCAATTTAGATCATTTCAAACATACCCACAAATATTCCTGCATATCAACAGTAAACAAAGCAGAGCATAAATATTCATTTCTACAATTTTTTCCAATTACTCCATTTATCATAACCAATTCAATCAAATTCAAACATCATAAAAAATCACTTACTTGATTCAACTATCCTTCCTAAGAGTAAGAGTGAATCAATGACACCTAATAAGAATGACAATTCAACATTCGGTGATGGACAAGGAACAAAGAAAGAGTCTTTCGGTGAAGAACAAAAGCTACAGTAAACTATCCTTACTCAAAACATCAGAATACGTATATGCTTTGCATGTCTTTCACGTGTCACTGTTCACGTGTGCCATTTATCACTAACTTATACAGTCTATATGTCACAATATCAATGGTCCATTATTTCTAGTTCAAAAATACTCCAAATTTTCAGAAATGTTCCCAAAATTCACCAAAAATATGAAATAATCTAATTGTTCTCCAAGTAAATTTTTTTAGGTCAAATAATTCACAATCAACATTTGGATTGCATTTTTAACAATTAATAATACCCAAAAAATGTCAATGAATGCATGTACAAATAATTGTAATATGCAAGATCAATAATATTGTGTATGCGTATGGCACATTATGCATAAATATGAGTTATGCTTCCTAATTTCTTATTAATCTCTAATTATCACCATTTTGACTAGGATGTTGCAATTCTCCCCTCCTAACAAAAAATTCAGCCTCGAAATTCTTACCTGATAATTCGAATAGGTGGGTATACTGTCGCCTCATATGTTCCTTAGTTTCCAATGTTGCTTCGTTAGTCGAGTGATTTCTCTAACGAACTTTCACTAATGGAATCACTCTGTTTGTCAACTACTTTGTCTTATAACCCATTATCTTGATCGACTCCTCAATATAACGCAAGTTACTATCAATCTCAATATCTTGAGCCCGTAATACATGAGTAGGATCAGACCTATATCTTCTTAACATACTCATATGAAACATATGATGCAATTAAGACATCTCGTTAGGCAAAGCTAATTTATATGCTAAAGGTCCAATTCTCTCAAGAATCTTATAAGGACTAGGTATCTCGTGCTCAACTTGCCCTTTTTACCGAATCTCAGTACACCACGCCAAAGTGACACTTTCAAAAACACTTTATCTCCAACATTGTATTCCATATCCTTTCTATACTGATCCACGTAGTTTTTATGTCTATCCTGAGCCGCTTTTATTCGACTACTGATCAATTTCACCTTCTATATAGTATCCTGTATCAGTTCTAGACCCTTAATCATTCTCAAACCTTCCTTATCCCAGTATAGAGGCGATCGACACTTCCTACCATATGATGCCTCATATGGTTCCATCCCAATAGTATTGTGATAATGATTGTTATATGAGAACTCAATCAATGCTATATATTGATCCCAAGCTCCCTGAAACTCCAATACATATGCTCTAAGCATATACTCAATAGTCTTGATAGTTCTCTTACTCTGTCCATCTGTCTGAGGATGAAATACTGTACTGAAATTCAACTGTGTGCCCATAGCTGATTGTAAGCTCTTCCAAAATCTCGAAGCAAATCTGGGATCCCTGTTTGATACAATAGACACTGGAACCCCAGGCATTCTCACAATCTCAGTCACATATCTCCGAACTAACTGGTCTAATGTATTGTTCTACCGTGCTGGTATGAAATGGGCCGACTTAGTTAATCGGTCTACCACAACCCATATTGTATCATTATACCTCGGAGTTTTAGGCAATCCCATTATAAAATCCATAGTAATTTGTTCCCATTTCCACTCTGAAATAGTTAACGAATGCAATTTTCCAACTGGGGCCTGATGTTTAGCCTTAACCTATTGGCATGTTATACTTTTAGAAACAAAATTTGCTACTTGGTTTTTCATTCCAGGCCACCAAAAATGTTGTTTCAGTGTGCTATACATCTTGGTAGTACCAGGATGTATAGCATAAGTGGCCACATGAGCTTCTTCTACAATTTCCTTCCTTGGATCATCAACATTAGGCACACATAGTCTCTGCTTTAGCCATAATGTATCATCTTTAAATTCAAACTCAGAATCTACATTCTTCTTCACTTTCTCAATCAATTTCACCATTTTAGGATCTTTACTCTGTACTCTTCTGATCTGATCATACAACATTGGACTCAGTTTCAATTTATATGTCAATGCTTCATTATGCTCTAGATTCAACTCTACATTCAAAGCTTTCAACTGAATTAGGCTTGGTAACCTCAATAATTGAATCTGAGCTACACTGGTATTCAACTTTCTGCTCAAAGCATCAGCCACTACATTAGCCTTCATCGAATGATACTCAATTGTGCAATCATAGTCTTTCAGTACTTCTATCCATCTTCTTTGTCTCATATTCAGCTCTTTCTGGCTTAACAGATACTTCAAGCTCTTATGATAAGTGTATCTGAAATGTCCTGCCATATAAGTAATGTCTCCAAATCTTTAGAGCAAAAACTACTGCTGGAAATTCTAAATCATGTACCAGGTAATTCATCTCGTGAGACCTTAATTGTCTCGATGCATAGGCTATCACCTTGCCATGGTGCATCAATACACATCCCAGTCAGTGATGTGACGCATCACTGTATATCACATATCCACTAGTTCCTGATGGAATAGTCAACATCGGCGTATAGTCAGCCGATGTTTCAACTCTTCAAAACTTTTCTGGCACTCATCATTCCATCTAAATGCCACATTCTTCCTCAAAAGTTTAGTCAGAGGGGCTGAGATTAAAGAAAACCCCTTGACAAACCTCCAGTAATAACCAACTAATCTAAGGAAACTCCGAATCTCTAATACATTCTTCAGTGTCTCCCATCTCATTACTACTTCAATTTTCATTGGATCCACCTGAATACTATGCCTCGTTACTATGTGACCCAGAAATACCACTTGATTCAGCCAAAATTCACATAACGCACCTGCAACGACATCTGGAGAATCCTGAGCCTCCTATCTCGTCATGATATAAACTCTGGCTTGAGACTGCGGCTGATTGCTCCGTACCTCGGTCCTCCCAGTAACACTTCTAGACATCATTCTACCTCTGCCAAGACCTCTCTGTCCAGTCTCACTGGCTCGGCTCTACTAAATTGTAGGTTCTGTTATTCTACTCCCTCTCCCACTAGACTGTGCTCCAAACATCAATGTGTAGTCTCTGATCTGATGATCATGTGAGCCACACCGAAGGCAAGCTCCTATTAATCTCTAGCATACACCACTATGCTTATTCCTACAATACTGAAAAACTAGCAACTGTCCCGATATTGCACCTCTATTATTCCCAGTCTGAGTAAAACCACCCCTCTGTCTGAATCCTGACTGTTTAGATCTAGCTAGTGGTCTGAATGTTCGGGTCTGACATTTACTGAACCTTCTACTAGAACCACCCTGAGACTCACTGGGCCTTTTCTGACCATTTTCTGATCTCTGCTCAGACTGACTGTCCTTCAACAATTGCTCCATTCGGATCGAGGCTGCTTTGAGCTCAGTGAAACTGCTCAGGTTAGTAAGAGCTAGCCTTGTCCGAATCTCCATGTTCAGGCCGTCTTCAAATCTCCTGCATTTATCTACCTCAGTAGGAATTAAGACAGAAGCATACCTCATCAGCTCATTAAATCTGATCTCATAATCTACTACAGACATTCCACCCTATTTCAGATCCATGAAGCATGATTGTGCATCCCTCCTTCCTCTCTGTAGAAATACCCAACCTTTTTCTTTTAATTTTTTTTTCTAGAATTTCTTCACTTTTCCATTTCTTTTTCTTTCCCTCCTCAGTCCACTTTTTCTATCCTCTTACTCCTTAAAACACAACACTTCATAATACTCTATGTTTTCTTTAGCTTTAACCTCACATAAATCCATCCCTAACACACACATATATATAACAAAAACAGAGTATGTTTATGAACTTTACTGTTCATTTGTTTGAGTATCCAACAACAAATCTCATTTCATCATCAGTTTGTCATTTTATCGACTCTATTTAATGACTTCACCTACATCTTCATTTTCCTTATCTTTAAACTCACTTTAGATCATTTCAAAAATGCCCATAAATATTCTTACATATCAACAGTAAACAAAACAGAGCTTAAATATTCATTTATACAATTATTTCCAGTTACTCCATTTATCATAACCAATTCAATCAAATTCAAACATAATCAAAAATCAATTACTTGATTCAGCTATCCTTCCAAGAAGTAAGAATCAATCAATGACACCCAATAAGAATGACAACTCGATAATCGGTGATGGACAAGGAATAAAGAAAGAGTTCTCTATTGAATGCTTTCAGTGAAAAACAAAAGCTATAATAAACTTTCCTTACTCAAAACATCAGAATACGTATATGCTTTGAATTTCTTTCATGTGTCACTGTTCACGTGTGCCATTTATTGCTAACTTATACAGTCTTCGTGTCACAATATCAATGGTCCATTATTTCTAGTCCAAAAATACTCCAAATTTTTAGAAAAATTTTCAAAATTCACCAAAATTTTGAAATAATCTAATTGTTCTCCAAGTAAATTTTTTAGCTCAAATAATTCACAATCGACATTTGAATTGCATTTTTAATAATTAATGATACCTGGAAAAATGTCAATGAATGCATGTACAAATAATTGTAATATGCAAGATCAATAATATTATGTATGCGTATGCCACATTATGCATAAACATGAGTTATGCTTCCTAATTTCTCATTAATCTCTAATTATCACCATTTTGACTAGGATGTTACACCATAGACTTAACTTGGTACCATAGATGCAAACATTTTGTAGTGGATTGAAATATTCAACTAAGCAATTGATTAATTCTTTTTTGGGTGGCACTATAAGCTTTAGAACTCCTAATGAACTACAAGAGCTTATTGAAAATATTGTCATAAATAATTACCAACAAGAGATCTAAGGTTGAAGCAAAAATTTGGTGGCATTCATAGCATCAAGTTAGTCACAATATTAGAGGCAAAATTGGAAGCTTTAAGAAAAATATTTCTTGTACGAATATGATAACTCAACTGACATGAGTAATACCATGTGATACTCGTGGTGGTGGATATCCTAATGATAAATGTTAGGCACCTATCAATAAAGGACAGTTGATTAAACATCTTAAATTTATATGGAATCAATCTCAATGTAACTCTTATAGTTTTATAAAACAATTAAGCTCTACTTGAGTTTTAGTAGTAGCAACAAGAAAGAAATTCCAGTCTTAAGGATTTCATGAAAATTTTCATCACTGCATTTAAGTCTTGCTTCTAAAATACTAAAGCATATCTTCAAAATTAGCAAGGCCCCATCCATAATATGATAATTCAAATTGGACATCTTGCTAAACTTATCCCAAAAAGGCAACTAGGTGTTTTGTGTAGCAATACAGAGCCAAATCTGAGGGAGCAACTGAATATAGTGACTTTAAGGATTGAAAAGGTGCTGAAAGTTAGAGAAGAGAAAGAAAAGAGGGAGAACGAGAAAGGGAATAGGGAGGAGAAAAAGAATTGTGGTCAAATAATATCAACCAAGCATATAATACCAAGCACGCTTAAGATAAATAGAGAGAAAGATAAATTTCTTAACTTTTTAATTTTTTAAAATAATTACATGTTAACATACCTTTTATTGAAACTCTTTGATAGATGCCAAGCTATGCTTAAAGAATCTCCTTTATAGCAAGAAGAGGCTTGAGGAATGTTGAAGTTTGAAATTAAAAACTTTTTTTTACTACAAGTATACAAATCATATCTTATAGCATAAAAGGTATTGTCCCATAAGGATTAGAGTAGTCATACAACAATTCTTGTAAAATTTGTTTAAGGTAAACAATAAGATACTTCACTAAAACTTATATTAAAAAATTGATAATTAAACAATGAAATAAGCAGCAGTGAATTGGTTGATTGATCAATGATGAAAACTAGGAATTACGACTATCCTTATTTGTTTGCACTTCACCTTCTTGATTTAAATTGACCCTTGATATCCAATAATTATAATTACCCTCTCTTAAGATCTAATCAACCAATCCCAATTAAAATCGATAGAAATTGAATTGCGATCTCTTGATCTATTAACGCTCATCCTAACTATACAATTGGATTTGAAGCAATATTATAGATAACTAATACACAATGAAGATTTATGTTCAATTACTTATTAATTTGATATTTATAAGTCTATTGGGGTATCAACTCTCACTGTGCAACAAAACATAACTAATCTAATCTAATCTTTTAATTCAAATTGAATATAATGCAATAAACATCAAAAGCATATTTCATTAAATCAAGAATGTATAGTTTAACAAATAAATCAAGAGTAATTCTTAAAAGGAATTTATCAATCCATATATGTAACTATATATGCCAATTGAGTCATCACTGACATTCAACAAAAACAATGAAATAAAAGAAAGTAGTAGAGAATTGAATTTGGATGTCTTATCTTCTTTACCTTAAGTTGGAATTATGTAACTTGTGTTCCTCAATTGCTCTTTTTAATCTCTTCTTTTTATGTTTCCTAGCCATCTTTTTGATGTTTTTCTATTCTTTTTTATACTCCTAATCCTTCAAGTGTTCTTTCTAGGATTTTTCCACATGTTTTTGCTCCAAAAAAAGTCCCGAATCTTAAAAAGTATAAAAGACTTGACACCTAAAAAAGTTGGAAGTTGCTCCTTACACAATCATGCTTTCTATGAATGATCATGCGCTACCTTGCTCCAACTCTCTGTCGTAATCATGCATGGAACATATGATTGTGCCAAATGTTGTTCTCTTGCTCGTTCTCTAATTTTTCTTGTCTCCACTCATTATGAAACACATCAAGCAACCCTTGAAACATACAACTAAGATCAAATTCTTTCCTTAATAAATAATAATCAAACAAAACACACAAAACACTAATAAGAACAAAAATCTAAGTCCTAAACACATGATTATCACTTAAGAAAACATTTAATAACACATTATGAGGCCTAGAAGGTACACTATAATTTACAACTTTCAACTTCCTAACACATAAATCTTTACTTGTCCCTAAGCAAAACTAAAGCAATAAAAGAAAAAAAAACATAAAACACATAATTGCACAATCATCCAATAATGTAATAATGGTACAATGATATCAAATCACCTGGAATTAACTTAGCCATTGACATTAATCACTCAAAAATTTTCAACACACTAACTTATTCCATACATGTTCAAGTGCTTTAATTTAAATACACATATCAACCAAAATATTGACTACCTATTCATACATCTATGACACTTGTAAGCTTGCACTCATTCTTATTTATAATTAAAAAGGTAGGCCATCAACAAATACCCACTCATGGATTTTTTTTGACATTTAACAAAGAAGATTAATAGGTTCACTTTTAATGTCAACATTATATTTTTAGATTTTATTTAATGATTACAGTTTATTGACATGAAGGCAAACAACTTGTCACAAATGTCTCCCGGTTACTCAACTAGGTTATGTTTTATAAAGATTTTTTTGAATGCCTCCAATTACTCAACTATATCAATATTCACAACTGACTACTAGCTCTATTCTTTACCCAATTTTTTAAAGAGTCAGCGGAATAACTATAAGACATTTGTTTAACATAACTTTTTATTTATGTTCTAACCTATATCATTTCTTCCTAGCCAATCACTCCCATGAAAGGGTACTATTGATGCCTACCAATTTAAATGAATTTAATTATGAGTGCATCTAAGCAAGTGTCATAAAATGAAAGAGTAAGTACAATATTCTAATCAACATGCATATTCACTTTAAAAACACTTAAAACACCAACTTCACAAGCTAATGTTTGTTCATAATTAAATGATCATGTTCATAGATAAGCTAATTCCTTTCAATTTCATGCCAGTGACACATTTACACAAATACATAATGCGACATCATGCAATAAAAATTTTACACAATGCTATCATAATAAAAAATTAACACAATGCAAATGTAAAGTCATACACAAATCATATGCAATTACATATATGTCACTTTATCTTTAGAAGAGCAGTGACTAGTGTTAGATATAAGTCAGTGACATTTTGAGCCTTATTAGACTGACACGTCCATATCAATGTCATTGTCTTTTGTTTATATATGACCTTTATGATATGTACATCCTAACTTTGCTTTGATTTTCTATTTAAGACCACATTTTTATCACATGCGTTAACATGAAAATGATTAGGCATTCTTTGTTTTTACAAGTTACATTAGCCAAATAGCCTACCTATTGATATGAATTTTCCTTTGTCAAGCCCCTTTGAGTTTTATTAGCATTTCTTTTTAATGTTAACAACATTACATACTTTAAACCTAACTAAATGTCCTACCCAAGCCTTCAAGCTAATGGAGCATTTGTTGATTGTTGACGATTGTGGATGAAAAAAGGTCTAAGTGTGGGGGTGTGCATATATGTGGGTTGGTTATATTTGTCATAATTTCATATTATGAATTCCATTATTGGTGTAACTTCTTTCAATTTTTATATGAAAGGAAAAAGAAAAGAAAAAAGAGAAAAGAAAAAGAAAAAGAGAAAGAGAAAAGAGAACAGATAAAAAAAGAAAAAGGAAAAAGAAAAAGAAAAAGAAAAAGAAAATAAAAATTTATATAGGAGGAAGTATATATGTTTTGAAAAGTTGTTTATGTTTAGTGTCTCCTCCTAAAGTTTTAGTGAATGGGTAAGTTGAATATGATACATAAGAGGTAGATGTGGCTTTAAAGGATCAGTCCATTTAGTTTCAATATATTGTCATTAATTGTATGAATGATTCTTTTTAGTTAGTTATGATTCATGTGGGTTGTGGTGTGAGAGCTTTAATTTAAGCTAGGAAACATAGTTTTTGCATTCATCAGAGTTGATGTACACAATTGTGAGTAAAAGTTAGTTTTTGCACTTTATATTATATTGAGTGTTTTTTTTCTTGTTTCACTAACTTTGATGGTTTTTATGCTACTTTACCCAAATACATCTTAACTTACCCTTTCCTACATTACAACCTTGAAAAGTCCTTTGATTCGTGATTATACATGTGAACCTTAATGGTGGAGAAATTAAATGATTTGTAAAGTTGTGAAATGTCATGATCATGAATGGTATTTAAGTGTACCTATAAATCTATCTTATTTAAACATATTTTGTTAAGTCTACCTCTCAGTTGCTTAGTTTCTAAAGGTGATGAATGTTGATTAATCATTATTAGAATCATTGAATGTTGAGTTCTTAATATGGTTTTTGAAAGTTATTAATCTTTGCTTATGATTATATATTTTTGGGAAATATGGGAAATGAGTAAATGTATTGAGTCTATGACTTTGATTTTGATGTTTTGCCCAAGGACGGTCAAAGCTAAGTGTGGGGAAAATGATATGTGCTTAAATTTTAATACATTTAGTCCATGACACTTGGTGATTAATGCTTTAAAATGCTTAAGACACTCACTTTAGTTCATATTTGATTTTAGGTACAATTCGGAAGCGAAAGAGCTAAAGTGACTCAAAAACATAACATTTGTACCGTCTTCTTAAGATTCTCATTCACTTATCTTCATGGAGTAAGAAGAAGAAGGATTGGAGCAAGAGGAGATAAGAAAGTGCCAAAAGGAATGAAGAATAACATAAGTCATGGCTTACTTTCTTAGGCGTGACACAGCAAGTCACGCCTATGACATGTTGCCAACTCACCTAAAAACCCTACTTTCAGTATAAAAACATCGTTTTGAATGCAAAAACATTAGGAAAGGTTTAAGGAATTATTTGAAGGTTTCAGGAAATAAAAGAGGGCAATAAAGGAGATATTTGGGAGACCTATGGAGGGTTGAGCTTCCTGACCCAGTTCGAAGGTTATATCATCACCGAAGACTCACTTTCACTACAGCTCTGGTGGGTTCCCTTAACCAAGCCACTGCTTATGAGTCGCCGACTCATTCTTCAACAAGCACGCGGTCAGAGCCCCTGTTAAGCATTTCTTACATTGGTTTTTTTGTTGTTCTTTCTCTTTTTAGGAATTGATTATAATATCCTATGCTTATGGATTTGGGTTTTCATGTATAAATGACCTTTATTCTTGTTATCATTAGATTGTTTGTGTATGACCCATTGCAAGAAATTCAATATAATTTGCAATTATTATGTTGATATTCATTTATGGAAAAAATCGTTAAGGATAACATAACCTAGGTTAAATGACCTAAATGTATGTGGTTGTTACCTTGATTAATCTGTTTTCCTAACTCGTAATGCAGTTGTCTAATTAAATCTAGAGAGCTTATCCTAGGTTATTCGATTACTAGGTTTAATTAATGTGCATCTCTTAATTAAACACGAACTAAGGGAAAATTGGAGTTAATAGAGTTTATCGTTATCCTATAATTAATAGTTGCCAGGCAAGGTATGAGAACAACAATTTAATGTAGTATATTTAATTATATGTAGGTCAAGATTGTATCAATGACCTGGTCCCTAACGTATTCATCACTTTTATTCATTTGTAGATTGTTTTCTTTAATTTGTTTTCATTAGATAAGTTCAGTTTTACTTTCTTATTTGAAGATCAACCAAAACCCCCTGATAATCCTAAACACCAATTCTTTTCATTTCAAAAGCTAACCGAACACTCTCTATAAGATCGATCTAGACTTGTCACTACTATATTTGTAAGTCTAGTTATTTTGGGGAGTGTTATGACATGCGACGTAAAAAACAATCTTTATTACCTTAGACAAAGTTTTATTTAAGTTGTTAGGTATCTAATTAGTCCTCATAGGAACTATACCTTTTGTACTACAAGTTATGATTCATACTTGCGATATTGAAAATTTATATATGAAACATACTTAAATGCCTACTAAAACATCATGTAACCTACAACTATCACATCCCCACACTAGAACTTTTGTTTGTCCTCAAGAAAAAAAAACAAAACATAAGCATACCAAACAACAACACACACATATGCAATAATGGTACAATGTCATTGAACTTTATGAAATAAATTTAACTACAAATAGAATCCTTCAAGTTGTTCTAACTAATTAACCTATGGAAATTATGTCTAGGCATTTTGGACTAAATATACATAGTAATCAAGACCTTAATGTCAAATTCATTCACCCCTATCAATTGCACACACAAATTGATAATTATTGGGTCAATTAAAATTGTAACTAAGTCTCTCATTAAAATTCAAGCTATTCACAAAGATCAGTAGGATTTATTAAACAATTCATTAATTTTGTTAATTTTCATTAACATAAAACTAGGATTTTAAAGCAAAGGCAAACATTTGTGATGAATATGCCCAAATTACTCAATTAGGTCATGTTTTTATTAAGCTGCTTGGTTGGAATGTCATTATAGCCTTTGTTAGAGAAGTGCTCTAAACGCAATCGCTTTTACCACTTATTGTACAAATCTTTATGATTAATAAAAAGCATTTTTGATAATTTGATGTTCATGTTCTTTATAAATTTATAATGATCTTAAATCGAATTAATGAAGTCCTTGGTACATTACATAGCATGAAGGAAATCATGATGAGTCATGATAATGAGATTTCTATCATGTGTAATTATGTTTGTAACTAAATTATCCCTAGTCATAGGATTAATGAGATGGGACATTATTAATCCAGACAGACTAACATATGTTATACTCCTTGATTAGATCAAGCAATGGATCTCATAAGTTGTAAGCATGAGTTGTTTAGAGTTAACATATGGATGCTTGCTAAGAGTAGTAATTACATTGGATGACCTACCATAAGACAATAATACGGATAAAATATTTTAACGTTAGTGATGGTCTCGTCATAGAAATCGTGCAAATATCCTTAGACTTAAGGTGCTTAAGGATATCTTGGAAACTGATCCTGTACTTTGACTCCATTCTTTGTTGCCTCTCAAAGGTTGCTTAGAGGGTGATGATTTGGTACAGTTTAAGGTATTTGAAAGTAATTGAGTAGCTGATAAAGGATTTACCACTACTGATAGAAGGAGATGATACCCACATCCTCTTATTAGGGTTATTACTTTGGAATCTTTGGCCAGAGTGGAAATGTCATGAAGATAGTCTTCAATGACATATCCAATTAAGTAATGAGCCTTGGGGACAAGAACTAACATCACTTGGGCTAGATGTGACATAGTCAAACTAGTGGGAGTTGACACTTTAACCATACTTTGAATCAAGTGGGTATGGAATGGTGAAAGGATGAATTGCACGGGAATATTGTCTGTGGAAGGGTCAAACCACTGACTTTTCGATCAATTGGAGGTCATGATGTGTTGCTAGATACCAATCATGACTTGTTTAAATTAATTTTTAATTTAATTGGCCAACATAACCGGGAACCTAATAGGTCACATGAATTGGAGACTTGAAGAATAAGTAAAATGGTTTTGGATGAAGATCCAAGATATGAGAGATGTATGAATAAGATAAAAAAGTGTGGTAGTTTAGGGTCATTTGATTGTGAATCATATGACACATTTGAATCTTGCTTATTAGGTAAGATGAAAAGATTACCTGTTGATAAGCAAGATGAAAAAATTACCCTTTAAAGAAGGGGTGAATGTTTTCATGCTAAATTAAGTGGGATTAAAAGCCATTTAATTCCAATGTTTTCAAGCTAAATTAAGTGGGATTAAAAGCCACTTAATTCCTACTAACTCTCCATTGATGTTGGGGGTTAGAGGGAAGCCAAGGGGTTCAAAAACACTCCATTTTCGTGCAAAATTTTAAAGAAAACAAAGTTTCTTTTTGTGAATTCTTCACCATCGTCTAAAATACTCTCTTAAAGAACATATCACAAAGCTAACAATTTGTGTGTGTTCTAGCCATTCTTTCCAAGAGGTTTCAAGCTTTGGCCTTCATGTGGAAATCATTAGAGATGTCCTCCTTTGGTCATTGCAGTTTACAACGACTTGAGGATGTGAAGACAACAAAGAACGAAGGAGATTGTAAGGTACACTTCTTAAGTTCATGTTTTGTTTTACTGCATCTAATGGCACAAGTTTGATTTTGTATTTTCTAGTTTAGTTTTATTTTATGCTATGTATTTTGATAGTTGATGCATGTGATGCATGATTGAAACCCAACAGTGGTATCAGAGCCATCTTATGCCAATTAGATGTAATTTCTATTACATGTGCAAGAGGAATGCATGGCTGTAACAATTGTGGGTCTATTTTTGAAAATTTGGAATTAAATTATGAAAATTTCTTTTTCACGAATTTCTTTCACTTTTCTGCTCATGAGATGTTAGAAGATAGTTTTAGCGATTGAAAGTTGATTTCAATGTGATTGTAATATTTATTGTCAAATTTCTAACAATATGATGGAAAACTATTTTCTGCTGAACATATGTTGTTGGTTGGCTAAATTGATGAGGTTTAACATGTTTTTCATAGAATTTGATTATGGAAATTTTATGTAAACATATTTAGAATGTTTTTAATCCCATGGAAATTTTACAAAATTAATTAAAAAATTTTTTAATTAAATTTTAAAACAGTAACCAGATCTGGTTGGTTTTGTTGAAATTGATGGAACTGTTTTGTTTGAAAATTTTGTATGTGTATGTTTTGGTTCCAAAACCTTACAAATATTTTTATGTGATAAAAATGTGTTATTTTATTAATGAAGTATTCCAAAATGATTTTAATATTTCCAAAAAAAATTTAGATGTAAAATTTGTCATTTTTAGCATCTCATTGGTGTTTCGTTTATGTTGATAATTTTTGGGTGATTCCAAAATCATTTTGATGAACTTGAAATGACCTGGAGATGTATTAAATGATGATTTAATGTTCTGGAAATTTTGGAAAATTTTTGAAATTAATTTTGAAATAATTTAAGTAGAGTATTATTTTCTAGTAAGACTAGAAATTGGCTTATGACAAAATTAAAATGTTTAATATTGACATCAAATAATCAATTTTAAGGTGAATTAATTTTGAATTAATTTATGGAATTAAGAGATTAATTTAATTTGATTAATATTAAATTTTAAACTGAAATGACATACAAGATTAAATTTTAGCAAAGATAAAACTTCGGAAACAATTTGATTCAAGAGTTGAATCAACTTCCAAAATGTAAGATCCATAACTTGTCACGACCAATTTTGATGTGTTTAATATTATGCATTATAGGATGCATGTTAGGAGTATGTTTGGGCTTGCATGATTGATGGTTATGGACTTAAGCCTAAAATGATTAGGATGTCTATGTCATACCATGTAGTTATAGTAACGATATATATATGTGATATATATAAGACCATCCTAGTTAGATGAATCCTAAGTAGAAACCTCTCACTTAGAATGTTAAAACTAACGCCTTGCATTAATATGGTGAGAATTAGAGTTCTTTTAGAGCTAGAGTTGTTGGGTAACCAAGCCCAATGTACGCGAATATGTTTGAAACATGGAAATAGGGTTTTCAGATTAATGGCATAGTTTTAACTAGAATCATTGATTTGTTGTGCAAACCCAATTTCAACGTAGACAAAGGCGAAATTGGGTACGTTGAAATTAGGTAGTGTACATACATCAAGAGTTGATAGCCAAATGTGTGTGCACACATCAACAATTGATAGCACTAAATTCGATAGTTGCATTATAAATGTAATTGGTATGATTGATACCTACCGATTGACCTAGGGTGGTTTGTTGGTCAAACACAAGGTCATTCCTAGAGATATTAGATATCAACCCACTAAGAGAATATCTATAAAGGTTCTCTTAACTTCATATTGAGGGTTATGAATTAATGAGAAAATAGTGGGAGCTATAAAGCGTGTTAGTTAAGTATTAATTGACACGCATTTACATATAGTCTAACACCATCTCTCTTTGATGTTTAAGTTGCCAAAATCGACACCATGACAACTATTGTGAACTTATGCTCACTGATGGAAGCCAATAAGTTGACTAGGAAAAATTTCTTAGATTGGCTTAGGAATTTGAGAATAATTCTCAAATCAGAAAAACTAAGCTACGTCTTAGATAAACCACTTCTCGATCCTCTTATTGCTGATGCTTCTGATAGGGATTAGAAGGCATAGAGAAAGCATCTCGATGATAGTGAGATAGCTTACTGCATCATATTAGCCACTATGTCACCAAAATTGCAACAGCAGTACAATGCTATAGATGCTCATACCATAGTCTATCATCTGAGGGAGCTGTTTGATGAGCAAGTTAGGTCCAAAAGGTTCGAGACCTTGAGGTTGCTCTTTCACTCCAAGATGGATGAAGGGACATCTCTAATGCAATATGCACTAAAGATGAATGGATATATTAAGAGGTTGGCCTCCTTGGGTCTCCTAATGGATCATGAACTAAGTATAGACTTAATTTTGATTGGTTTGACTATCAATTATTCATAATTTGTGATTAACTATAGGATGAACTAGATATCCACCACGATTCTTAAATTGATCAACTTGCTCAAAACAATCGAGCCATCTATTAAGAAGGACAGTAAGGTTAAGATGTTGATGGACTCTATTGGCTCGAGGAGGAAGAACCAAAAGACGAAGAAGTCCACAAGGCCTAAGGGAGGTGTGGTCAAGAAGAAAGCTAAGGAGACTGCCCCTAAGGAAACATATTTCCATTGTGGCAAGGATGGCCATTGGAAGAGGAGCTGTGAGGCTTATATGGAGTCACTGAAGCAGAAGAAGGCATCAAATTCCCCATCTACTTCAGTTATGTTTTTTTATTGATATTAATACTATTTCTAATAATAACATATGGGTATTGGATAGCAGTTATGGCTCACATATATGTATTGATATGCAGGAACTTAGGAACAGTAAATAACTCAACAAAGGAGAGTCGGACCTGTATGTGGGCAATAGAGCAAGAGTTGCTGTATTAGCTGTAGGAACTTATATAGTGACACTCCCTAGTGGGCTTATGATAAGTGTAAATTGCATCATATTTTAGGGCTTAGTTTGATATGTGTTTAGCGTTTGTAAGGTTACACGCGCTAAGTTTTAATATTTATTAACCTTGGTAAATTCCGTAAGTGCATAGGTCATTCACGTAGTACCTAAGCTATCGATCCTACGAGGAGGGAATTCTAGCCCTAAAATTTAAGGTTGTACTAAACTACAATAATTTAAAAGAAATAAACTAATGCAGGGAATAAATAAATCAAACAATCAATTATGAATATTGAAATGTAGAAATATCAACAAAATAGCAAAATCACACAACCCAATTCGAAAATTAACCTAGAAGATATCAAAAGAGATTTTAATCCAAAACTAATAAAAATCTAACCAATTATGCAATTATCGAATTAATAGGTTTAGATGGTCCTAGGGTAAATTACTCTCTCTCGAGTTATAATCCTTAACCTTAACTGATGATTCCTAAATTAAATTATGGAATTGTGATCTCTCGATTCACAATGTACCCACAACCTAAAATAGTTCTAAAATTGTCTATTCACCTACTGGGAACCTATGCTCAATCTCTCATTATATGATTCTACCAGTTTGATCCAATTCTTATCTATTAACTTACCTAACTCTCGTTAGCCCAAATTGATTATTTTCACTCAGCTCACCCTCTCAGTTTATTGCTAAATTATTACAAATAGAAATTGAATCAAAATTAAATCAACAATAACAAAATCAATTAAACTTTATTAATCTCAAGAATTAAAAACCCGAAGGAGAGTATAGACAAAACTCAACATTCAACACAATTGATTCTCAACGAATATTGCAATTTCATACATCAATAATATTTAATAAATGGAAAATACTGTCAGAAACAAAATTTAGGAAAGCAACGACAGCGAGAAACTACCTGTTTCGGGAAGTACGTCGCATCTAGCTCTTCTCCTTATCACTCTTCATTCGTCTCCTTCCTCAACATCTCAATTTCTAGGTTTTCTCTTGGAATTGGCTGATGTGATAGCTCTCTTACACGACTCTCTAAGCTATTGCATTTGTCCCATAATGTTATATTTATACTTTGGGCACTCTATGTCAAAGTTGGGGTCGAAATAATTTGAAAAATCTTACGAAATTCAAGTTTTTGCTTCAGCCCGATGCAATCATGATCAGTGCTTAAACCTTTCTGTCACGATCATGGCCCAAAGTGCACGATCATGTCCTGGCAAATAGCTCTCTGTCATGATTGCAGCCCGAAGTGCACCATCGTGGCCAGGGTCCTTTCAGCTCGCCTGGTTTTGTCACGATTATGGACTATTGTGCCATAATTATGGGCCATGTTTTGGGCCCAAAACTATTCGAAACTTGTCCGTTCTTTTCCGTTTACCCTGAAAAACTAACGAACCCATCAAGGTACCTCAAAAATATAATATTTATGCTCAAAGACTCATACTAACCCATAAAAAAATTAAGCGCATAAATTAACACAGTTAAAACCTAAATACACACTAAACACTCAGATTAACACTAAATGCCTAATAAATTACACCCTAAAACACAATGCAAATTACAACTATCATCATCCCCACACTTAACCATTTGCTTGTCCTCAAGAAAATAACATAAAAAAACACACAAAACACAATACACACAATGCAAAAATGAGGTAATGGCTTCGATTTTATGATATAAATTTAATCTTGAACACAATCTGACAAGTTATATCTAATCATTAATAAGATCATTAACAAGGAAAATCTATATCTAAAGGCTTTGAAATAAATATACAAATTAATTGAGATCTAAGTGTCAATTTATTTACCCTTTTAAATTGTACACACACATTAATAATTCTTTGGTCCTTTAGACTTTGTAATTGTTCCTAAGTACATTTCCATGAAAATTGAAGCTTATTACAAGTCCGGTGGGTTTTTATTACAAGCACACTTTTTTTAATATTTGTAAACACGGACTTAGTCTTTGACTAAAAGGAAAACATTGGTGATGAATGTCGATCCTAAGTCTTTTTATTAGATAGATTAGTTGAAACATCATTATAGATTTTTAACACGAAGACACACATTTGTGATGTGTGTCGATCTAGTTACTCAGCTGTTATCACATTTTCAACTGGCTACTAACTCTACTCATAACTCGAAGGTCAGCGAAATAGTGATTTATTAACAAAATATACCTTTTTTTAACCTACCTTGTTGTTTTTAGCTAATCATTTTTATGAAAATACTATTTAAGCTACTTAAGTTAAAGGGCCTCAAATTATGAATGAATGTGACAACCTAGAGGGTGCTAAATTTATACTAAGTCCTAATTAAGTTGTATATTTATCCAAAGAACCCTAATTCACTAATTTTGCAAGCTGATGATCATTTACTACCTACTATACTATATTCAAAATTAAACAAACTTCACTCCATCTAAGCCATTGACACATTCAAAAAATTTGTACAATACAACCGAACACTATCATATAGTATGCAAAATCACATTTAAAATCAAAACACATAACCTTTCCCACACTTGAACAACACATTTTCCTCAATGTGAGTAGGGTACACAAACACACCAGGGGGAAATAAAACATAATATATGAAAACGTAAGAATAAAACTCTAATAAAAATGAAAAGAAATGGGTTAGAACATAAAACCGTTTATGGTGATAGAGGTGGTGAGGGCGACAGTGTTAAGACCAAATCTGTTTGACATCGAGAGTGTTTCCCTATCTTATAAGTGATTCAAGAGAGTAAAAGAATTAGCAATCCAAGCTGTTCCAAATCATTCAAAACTTATTTAAGAATTTAAAACAAACCTAACTACTCAACATTTTAAATCTAACTACTAAACGTGCTAATTTATATTCATTAGCTTGACCTTCATTCTTTAAAACTTAGCCAGGATCAATTATTAGGGGCTTGCTTCCACTCTTCTCGCTCAACATCAGTTTTGTAGCCTGTGAGTAAGCTATAAATTGCAAGATAATCAGAAAGACAATATTGATAAGGTTAAGAAAACCAATTAATTTCGTCAATGTCCTTCTCATTAAGCAATTGTCAATAAAATAGGGAATGATGAAACTCCCTGAATCTTCCATCGAATCCAACAATTTGTCCTTTATGAAGGTGAATTGCTCTCCTTCTTCCTTAATCACCTTCGTTTCCTCATCTTCCTTTGCTTCCTGAACAGAGACTTCTATACTTTCTTCAAACTTGATGTCTGTTGTCATCTGTTCTTTATCCTCTTGTTCTTCAGAAGATTTGAATAGATCAATTATCCTGAATGAGCTACTAACCTTCAAATTTTTAAATACATCATTCATGTTGAATGTCTCTTTATCATCATCAACTCAAAGGGTAGGGTTCTTTGCATGGACATTTATCCTAGATTTTTCGATGTTCAAATGTGGTGAACTAAGATCTAGCAGATAGTATGATGGGTTTCCGTCCTTTCCTTCATCCTTTTTCTTGAGTTCTTGGTCTTATATAAGGTCAGGATTAGCTTGATTGCTTGCTGGTTCTTCAAGCTTCACCCCATTCCTAAGTGTGATAGCTTGAAACGGCTCTATTGCATTTACTTTCATGCTGCACACACAGTTTTCCACACTTTGCTTACAAAATTCCTTAGAAAGCTGGCCTATTCAAACCTCTAGATTGTGAATAGAAGATGCAAGATCTTCTGTTACTTGTTCAAAATTCTTTTCCAATCTTTTCTGGTTCTCTTCCATATCTGTGAGCTTATCCATGATTTTATCCAGCTTGGAATCCTATGAATTTGATTCATATTTTGAAATTTAATTAGATCTTGATGTCCTAAATGATTCCCTACATTGTTGGATCAATACAAATTGGGGTGGTTTTGCCACCTCGGAGTGTACGGGTCCATATAAGGATGATGATTTCCCCAACCAAATTGGGGCTCATTGAATTTTGCAAATACCCTTTTGCTCTCTATAATATTCATCCTCCATGATCGTTCTTTTGTCTCTTCTTTGTATTCGATTCTTCACTTGTCTCATTCTCACTCTAAAATGTCTTAATGTGTCTCTACCTTACATCAAAATTTGTTTTTTTAATCACAAAAGATAGTGAAAAAACCTTAGACTAAAGAACTAAACTAACCACCTCCCCGGCAATGGCGCCAAAAACTTGTTCACAAGGTTACACGCATTAAGTTTTAATATTTATTAACCTTGGTAAATTACATAAGCAAACGGGTCGTTCGCGTAGTATCTAAGGTATTGATCCCATAAGGAGGAAATTTTAGCCCTAAAACCTAAGGTCGTACTAAACTAAAATAATTCAAAAGAAATAAACTAATGCAGGAAATAAATCAATCAATAATCAATTATGAATATTGAAATGCAGAAATATCAATAAAATAGCAAAATCACACAACCCAATCCAAAAATCAACCTAAAGGCTGTCAAGTGAGAGAAAGGGGAATTTAATCCGAAACTAATGAAAATTTAACCAATTATGCAATTATCGAATTAATAGGTCTAGACGGTCCTAGGGTAGCTTACTCTCTCCCAAGTTATAATCCTTAACCCTAACTGATGATCCCTAAATTAAATTATGGAATTATGATCTCTCGACTCATAATTTACTCACAACCTAAAATAGTTCTAAAATTGTCTATTAACCTACTGGGAACCTATGCTCAATCTCTCGTTACACGATTCTACTGGTTTGGTCTAGTTCTTATCTATCAACTTACCTAACTCTCGTTAGCCCAAATTAATTATTTTCACTCAGCTCACCCTCTTAGTTTATTATCGAATTATTATGAATAGAAATTGAATCATAATTAATTCAAAAATAACACAATCAATTAAACTTTATTAATCTCAAAAATTAAAAACTCTAAGGTGAGTATAGATAAAACTTAACATTCAACACAACCAATTCTCAATAAATATTGAAATTTCATACATCAATAAAATCGAATAAATAGAAAATACTGTCAGGAATGGAATTTGTAGAGGCAGCGATAGCGAGAAACTACCTGTTCTAGGAAGTATATCACAGCTAGCTCATCTCCGTGTCTCTCTTCCTTTATCTCCTTCCTCTCGATTTCTCTCTTGATTTTCTCTAAAAAATGGTTGAAGTGATGGCTCTCTTCTATGACTCTCTACTACATTTGTCCTATAATGTCTCTAGGTAAAAGTTGGAGTGAAAACGGTTCAAAAAATCTTGTAAAATTTAAGTTTTCGGTTCAGTTTGACGCAGGCCATGATTGTGGCTAGCGCCTAAAATTTTCTGTCAAGATCATAGCCCAAAGTGCACGGTCATGGCTAGGGTCCTTTCAGCTCGCCTCGTTCTTTCATGATCGTGGCCTATTATGCCACGATTGTGGGCCGTGTTTTGGGCCCCAAACTCTTCAAAACTTCTCTGCATACCCTGAAACACTAACAAACCCATCAATGTACCTCAAAAATATAACATTTAAGCTCAAAGACTCATACTAACCCATAAAAACAATTAAACACATAAATTGACACAATTGAAACCTAAATACAGACTAAACACTCAGGTTAACACTAAATGCCTAACAAATTACACCCTAAAACACACTGCAAATCATAATTATCATTTAGCTATTAATTCAATCATTTAGTATGTGTTTAAGTTAGAATTGTGTTAGTTTATTAATTATTTGTGTTTTAAGTGTTTTATGGGTTAGTATAAGTATTTGAGCTTAAATATTATGTTTTGACATACCTTAATGTGTTTGTTAATCTTTCAGGGTCAACATCGAAGAACGAAGAAGTTTCATAGACATTTGGGCCAAAACAACGACTTATGATCATATCATAATAAGCCACGATCGTGACAGAAGTGTCAGAGTTAGCCAACGATTGTGGCCTAGATGCCACAATCGCGACAAAAGCCCAGGACATGGCCCACAATCGTGGCCTGCATGCCATAATTGTGACAAAAGGCTTGGATGTGGCCTACGATGGTGGCCTACATCGGGTAGACGTGCAGACACTAAAAAATGTCAAAATTTGAGGGAATTTTTACACCCTAAAAAACCTTAGGGTTGCTCATAACACAACGGATATTTAAAGAACAAGAAAAAGAGGTAGAAGGGAGCTTTTACATCAGCCACCTTGAGAAACCCTAGAGATAATTTATCGAGAGATTGAGGAAGACAAGAAGGAAGAGAGAAGAGGAGAAAAAGCCAACTCAATGTACTTCCCAGATCAGGAGGTTTCCCGATGTTGCTGCCTCCCATCCTCTATTTCAATTGTATTTCCTACTTATTTTCGTTTTTGTCATTGTGTAGAATTGGATTGAATAGTTGATGATAGGATCTAAATGTTGAGGATGCTCTAAACTCACCTTTGGAGTTTTATTCTTGAATTAATGAAATTTGATTATTTTTGTGTTTTTTAGATTTATTATGATTTAATTCTGCGATTGCATAATTCGGTAATAAACTAAGAGGGTGAATCGCATAAAAAATGATTAAATTGGGCTAACAAGAGTTAGGTGATTTAATAGAAATTAGAATTAAATTAAATTTGCAAATTGTGTGAATAGAGATCTTGCGTAGGTTTCTGGTAGTTTATTAGAGAACTTCAGAACTAATTAAGGTTTCGGATAGGCTGTAAATCGAGATATTGCAACCTTCATAATCCGATTAGGGTTTATGATTTAGGGTTAATGGTTATAACTTGAGAGAGAGTAATTAACTTTAGGATTGTCTAGAACTCATAATTAGTTAAGTTAGCATTAAAGATAGGTAATATTCCCTTTATCTCAATTGGTAATTTCCTTAGGTTAATTCTTACGTGTGTTGCAATTGCTTAGTAATTAGTATTTCCATGATTGATTCTTAATTTTAATTTGATTGATTAAATTAATTTATCATTTTTAGTTGCAATTGCTTAGTAATTTATTCCTCTTAGGATCGATACCCTAGGTATTGCGCTAACGAACCGTGCACTTGTGGATTATAGAGGATTATTAATTAAAACTTACATATATCAAACACATGATCAAGTTTTTGGCCCTATTGCCTGGGGAGGCGATTGTTATAATTGTATAGTTTAAGGTGTTTTAGTTAGTTTTTATTTTATGTTCTTTCTTTCTTTTTTATTTATGAAATCATGCTTTTATATGAACATAAGAGTCACGAGAATTTTAAGTCGTGCAGCTGAAATTTTAGAGTTAGACATCACTCGATTAAAATGATCAATTAGGAACGCTCAGCGTGAAAAAGAAGAAGAAATCACAAAAGCAAGAATGGCTGAGGAATTTCAACAAGATTTGGATTATGGAGCGAACCAAAGACATCAACAATAAACCTTTATGTATTTCATGAGATTAGGGTTCAATGCAGCTAACTAAGGATTAACTAGGCCACCCGTACAAGCAATATTTTTCAAAATTAAACTAGCCCTCCTAAATATCCTTCATCAAAATGTGTAATTCTATATACTAATGAATGAAGATCCTAGTGCACATATAGTGAACTTCCTTGGAATTTGTGATACCTTTCGGTACCATCAGATGTTCGAGGATGTGGTAAGAATTAGGCTCTTCCCTTTTATCTTAAGAGATAAAGCAAATGCCTGATATCATTCTCTCAACCTAGCCAATGTCACCATTTGGGATCAATTAGTTCGTGCCTTTTTAGACAAGTATTTTCCCCTTACTAAGACCATGAAGATTAGCAAGGAAATTACCAACTTCTAGTAAAGTGACGAGGAATCGATCTATGAAGTGTGGAAAGATACAAAATTTGTAATGAAAATGCCCACACCATAACTAACCCAAGGAATTATTGTTACAGACATTCTATAATGAAGTAACCCCATATACGAGAGGCACGATTGACACAGCTTCAGGAGGATCACTGATAAGAAAGACAGTAGATGAAGCATAAGAGCTAATAAAGGAGATGTCGAGTAATAGCTACCTATGGATGAACGAGAAGAGTAGATAAACCACTACTTTCTGAGAACAAAAAAGAGCTATAGTTATTGATCAAATGATGGGGGTGCAAGCTAAAACTGACAACTTAACTCGACAACTCAATAACATGAAGGCTTCGTCTTCAGCTTTGATAAAAGCCATGTAATTAAATTGTGAACTCTGTAGATAGATGGACCATAATACAGCGGACTGTTTCTTGATGAAGGAAACCAACCCGGAGCATGTTAATTATATGAGAGCTCAATATGGATGAGGAGGGGGAAACAATCCCTACTCCAGCACATATAACCCGGGGTGGAAGAATCATCCTAGCTTCTCGTGGATGAACAATGTTGGAGGATAGTTTAGACCTTAAGGACAACTAGGCTTACAATAAGATAAACTGAGCTCAATGGAATCCAATTTCGATAGGATTTTAGATAAAATTGGAGGCATGGAAGATGCACATAGGAGGCTAGAAAGCAAGTTCATGCCTCTTCCATACATAATCTGGAGGTTCAAGTAGGTCAACTAGCGGGGCCAATTTCTACTCGGTGGAGAAGGACAAGCAATTATAGAATTCCTTCCAAGTGAGCTTGTAATTAAGCTAATCAAGGAACCTCGACCTAAATTTCTGTATCTTATTCTAGCTCAGCAGAAGTCAATTTCAAGTAAGGCAACAAGGAATTTTAAGGAGGTTGAATTAAACAAGGTTAAGGACATAAGAGAACATTTACAAACGAGGCTCACACTAAAGGAATAAATCAATGGAGTCAAAACAGGCAGGGCATTCATAGATTTGGGAGCAAGTATTAGTATCATGCCCTATAACTTTAGTCAAAATTTGGGGTTAGGAGAGTTACATAAAAATGCTAGTGAAGACAGCGAACATAATAGTTCATCGACCGGAGGGGATTATTAAGGATGTGCAAGTACAAATTGACATTTTTACCTTCCCCACAGACTTCTTTGTATTGGATTTTGGAGAAGATGTGGAAAATCCTATAGTCCTTGGACGACCATTCTTGCCTACTGGCTATTCCATAATTGATGTTGATAGGGTGAACTAACTCTAAGGGTCGGAAAGCATCAAATAACCTTCACTGTGTCAAAGAATGACAACAATTCTCCTTTAATTCTAGCTAAAATAAAGAAACCGAACCTCGAGGACAATGGGAGGATATTGAGGTCCCTGAGAATGAGTTTAGAAAGAAATGATCACAGAGGAGAAAGCAAAGAAAGGTGAAGCAAAAGGAAGGTTGAACCTAAAGCATGGTAGCTCATGTACAAATGGTAAGATCGATGAATACACTACCATTGCACTATTCATTTGAACTACCTTGAGTGCAAGAAGACGTCGACTTATCGATGTTAAAAGAAGTGCTACATAGGAGGCAACCCATGGATTGTTAATTCCATGATTATTTCCTTTGATTTTTAGGTAGTTTGAATTCCGTAGTTTGGTTGTTTCATTTCCAAATAAAATTGGAAAGGCATAGGATTTTGACATGAATTAGATGATCGAGGAAGTAAGCAAAAGAGAGGTGAAAGAGCTATAGAGAGTTAAAAAGTGAACTTAGGAAAGTGTAGAAGGACAAAAAAAGAGAAAAATAAGAAATTGGTGGAAATATTGCAAGGTAAAATTGGACGTGCAAATTTTTGTTTAATTTTCTTACCATTTTACTCTTCATTCACCTATATATCCATTTCTTACTTCACTTTTTCACTCACTTTCATTTTAACTTTATCTCTCTAATTTTAGAACCTCCAAACACTCTCACTTCTCTCTAACCAAATTCCAAACTTCCACTTTATTCCAACTTCACCTACTTGTAAGCCAGTATGCCGCGCATTAAGCAGTTAGTAAAGTGTGATCAATCATCAGGAGGAAACTAAGTCTCGGGACGAGGGTGAAAGAATAGGGCAGTAGATTTCAAATCACCCTTCCCAATCTACAAAGAGGAGGAAGGTATTCGTTTCCAATCCTTTAATGCTAAACAAATTGTTGTCATCCTGAAATTTTTTGATTTTGATACGCTTAATAGGTTAGAACTACGAGATATGGTAGAGAACCTAGAAAAAAGAATTCAGTGGGTAAATTTTATACACTTCCAATATCCTATCTACTAGGAGCTCACTCTAGAATTCTTCACTTCCTTTTATTACAAACCTAGTAACTCTAAAGAAATGTGATTTAGGTTGCGGCATGAAATTATAAGCTGAACATCAAAATCATGTGCGATATTTATAGGTTCCTTGAGTCTTCCATTATCGATCAATAAGATGATTTTTGTGCTTCTCGCTATTGTAATGAGCTCACTGGGTTAGAGCAATTCAATGCTAAAAATGCCTACAACATCGTAAGAACCCATGAGTACTTGTTATTTCATAAATTCATGTGTCAGATGGTTTTTGATAAATCAGAAACCAACAAGTGTTCAATAAAGGAACTTTTCCTATTGTGGTGTATGGATCACAGTGTCTTAGTGTGTACCTCCACACATGTGTTGAATGCTATTGTTATGACTCTGCGCAAGAGGAGCAACAATTTAGGGATGGGGTACTTGGTTTCCACCATTGTTGAGTATTATGGCATGGGCTATGGTGGTTTAATTGTCCACCTGTTAGATTTTCTAAATCACCATCATTTATGGCGTGCTGAAATTCTTAAGTCCCATAACATGGAACTTCGGGACATAATTCAAAAGAATAATATGAAGATTAGGGCTAGTTAGGCAAGTTTGAGCACAGCGTCGCCTCAGCAAGCTGAAGAGGACTCGACTAGTAAGGAGTTCAAAGAGGAAGAAGACACAAACGAACTAGGCTGGAAGAAAGTGCTCGATATAATCTCCGTGAACACCAGTGTAATTACATGTACACTTGCGGAGAACTCTAGCTAGTTGAAATAAATGGCCCAAACACAACAATATCAGAGCTGGGATGTACATCGTATCCATTATTACTTCGAGGCTTAAGGCATCCAATTACCACCTTCGACATCATCCCTGCCTCCATTACCATAAGACCTTGTTTCTAACCATTTTCTTTTAAATTTAGTCTTTATTTTATTTTTGTTTTTACTTTAATTTATGTTTCTTCTTCCATGCATGTTTGTGTGCCTACTTCTCACATTGAGGACAATGTGTTGTTCAAGTGTGGAGAGGGTTATGTGTTTTTCTTTGAGTGTGAATTTTGCATATTGTACAATAGTTATTAGGTTGCATATTATGAATTGTGTCAATGTGTCAATGGATTAGATGGATTGAAATTGATTTAATTTTGAACATATTCTATTAGATTATGAAGAGTCATTAGCTCGCGAAATTAGTGAATTGGGTTCTTTGGCTAAACATGCAAATTAATTAGGATTTAGTCTTAGTTTGTCACCTTATAAATTGTCACATTCATTCATAATTTTAGGTCTTTTGACTTAAGTAGCTTTGTTAGTATTTTTTCATGAAAACGAGTAGTTAAAGAAATAAGTTAGGCAATAAAAAAAGTTTGTTTGTTAATATTAAATAAATAACTATTATGCTGGGCTTTGGGTTATGAATAGAGCTAGTAGCCAGTTGAGAATGTGATGTAGCTAACTAGCTATATCGACACAAATCACAAATGTATGCCTTCGCGTCAAAAGGCTATTTAATGACATTCCAACCATGAAGCTTAATAAAAACATGACTTCACTACAAAAAATTAACGCAATCCGTGACGTTTTATTGGTAAAACGTCACGAATTGTAAAAACTTTTTGTGACGTTTTAAAAATGTCCCGAAAAGTTTGAATTTTTCATAACGTTGGATTTGTGACACTTTTTGTGATGTTTTATGAATAAAACATTGCAAAATAGAAACCCCGACATTTTGTTAAAGAAAACGTCGCAGAAGGCCTAGTTAAAACGTTCTATTGTAGAGGCAAAACGACGTTATGGTTTTAAACCAAATGAAGTTGTTTTGGTTTTCTTAAAACGTTGCCCCGAGTCCCCTCCCCCCCACCTGCGCGCTGCATCAATTTGCTGCTGAGCTTCTCCTCCCTCATTCTGACCTTCTGATGGTTTCCACTTCACGAACATTAGTCACTTCGATTTGGGCTTCTCTCCCTTTTCTTTGGTTTTAGCTATAAGTTTCATTTTCTATAATACCCATTAAGCTTTCTACTATTGTTATGTTATGTTGTTTTACCTATGCGATCGTTGTTAATGTTGTAGTCTCTATGTACTAGTCATAGAAGTGACTAATGTTCTTAGATTTTGTTGTTCTTTGAGTGGGTCAAGTTCAATTTACAGTTGCTGCAGCTTGTTTTGGTTTCTATTTGTGATAATGGGGTGTACATTTGCTTTCTTGGGCTTGGTAGGTGTTCATTTTTAGGGTTTTGAGTGTTCTGTGGTTGATAGATAGATGGGTTTTGGGTGTTTAGTGTTATAGATTTTATCTAAGGATTGAATGTCTACGTTTTGGCTTCATTCAGTAACATGGGATTATTTCTACTATTACTTTGATTGCTAGGAGTGTTGGTTCTGTTCTAAGTATATCGAGGTAATTGAGACTTTTGATAACTTATTTGTGCTGAGTGACTTGTTCTTTTTTGAAATGTTCTTTAAGTTCCCTGGTTATTACTAATCTAGCTCAATTTAGCAATAGCTTGGGAAAATGTTGTTAGAAATGTATGAAGAATTGTGATGGTGACCTTCTTGTGGTTGAATCCATTTTATTCATGCTAGGAATGAAATGGATAGTTTTAGGATTGCTTATATAGGAATTTTCTTAACTTGTATTATCAGGGTTGAGGTTGAATAAAGCGTATTTGACATCCAAAACATTAAACGTTATTAAAGAATTCTTTTTATGGTAGGAAAAGGGATTCTAATATTGATTTAGCGAATACTAGAAAACTGAAATTGTTAAGTGATTGTACTTTGTTTTAAATTAAGCAATTTTGTAAGAAATTTGAGCCTTTACGTATATATCTTTGTTTCTTATACGGATACCTTCTTTGATTTTCAATTTCTATAACTTATTTTTTCATCTTTTGGAGATGAAATGTATGATTTGTTTAAGAATTAAGAAGATAAATGGACTTAGGAATTGAGTTTGAGTAAAATTTCCTAACTTTATACATCAATCCATTAAAAAGCCCTTTAAGCCTTATATAAATTCTAGTTTTTTCTTGGTAACCTTTAAGGACCTTGAACCTAAAAGAAAAATAAGTATTGACTCTCTAATTTATGATTAGGGGATCTTTTGATTATGATTTGATATTTTTTAATAGGATCAAAGAAAATAAGTGTAAGTAGATGGTCAAGTGTATGAAAGAGGTAATTTAAATGGGACTTTTGTCTTTCAAAGTATGAAGGAAAAGGGTAGGTGCAAGAATATGAGGAATTAGTGGAATAATAGTTTATTTATTTTCTTTATATTGAATTGTTATTATTCAACTATTATGAATATTTTTGTTTTATTAACCTAGTTAACCCTTTGGTTCCATTAAAACATTATTCAAATTTCTTTTAAATGAGTGATATCTTGTGAGGACATATCAATTTATAGTATTTGAGCTGAATGGGGGAGGTGAAACAGTTTTTACTTTGTCTTATTAGTATTGTGATTTTTTTATCAAGCATTGTGTGTTTAAGTTTTACAATTATTTTAAGAATTGAACTTCTATATCTTATGTTGTTAATTATGAGGATAAATAATGAGTTCAAAGTAAAGTTTGTAGGTAGCATTTAAGTAAATCCTTAGAAGACTATAACATATCCACTATAGACATCTTTGAATAATAAGAATAAATTGGTATTTTAGGATCAAAATGAGCTTCTATCTCACGCTAAGGATTACTTCTATAATATTTTAGAGGCTCTATTTAGGAATTCTTCCTCTGTTTTGGTCATTACCATAGAGGAGATTATGAAAGTAGTTTCTAGCCTTAATTCAAATAAAGAAAAAAAACCTATTGGGTTTAATGTTCACTTCAACCTTTTGGGTCATGGTGGATCATTTGTGTTGTCTTAAAATTAATATTAGTTATGTTGTGATGGAGTTTTTCTCTATCTAAAGAATGTTGAGATCTTGGAATAAAACTTAGTTATGATTAGTTCAAAAGATTCCCAATTCTAACTCATTGAGGGATCATAGACCCATTTCATGTTACAACTCATTTTATAGGATAATTTCTAAGCTTTTGGCTTCTAGACTCAAGTTAATACTATCATTTATTATGAATCATTCGCAAGCATCTTTTGTTGAAGGATGAAATATAGATGAAAAATTTTTGATTGCTAAAATTCTCATAGATAATTATTTATGCGAATTTGAGGTCTAGTTCTCAATTTCTCCCTTTTTCTTACTTATGTGTTCCTATCACTTCAAAGAGGATCCTTTATATGGATTCCCTATCCTTTTTTGCATGATAAGAAGAAGATTAGGGAATTGGCCCAAAGTGCCTCACTTATGTAGGTAGATTACAACTAATTGGCTCAGTGCTGAATAAGTTATATGTGTACTTGTCATCCTACCTTTTACTTCCAAGAAGATTATACAAGGACATAAAAAGCACTCTTTAGGAACTTCTTATATAAGAGATCAAATTTTAAAACCATATGCTAAGGTGAGCTAGAAGAACATTTTCTTACTAAAGAATGAGGGGTTTTGAGGATCCAATTGATACAGATGGTAAATAAGACTTTAATGGTTAAGAGATTATAAAGAATTGTCTATGATAATAAATCATTATAGTTTAAATGGATCCATATGACAAATATATGAGAGATAAGAACATACTGAAATTTATAGATGCATTGTATTCCTTGATCTAAATAAAAATTTGAAGTGGCATTAATACCTGGATATGTAATGCTTATTAGAGAACTCTTAGCCCTTTATATCTTCTTCCTAACTTCTTTTGCCTTAGGCTCTTGTATCCAAATAAAGCAAGAGCAATTTCCTAATTGATGGAAACAATTGTTCCTACACTAGTAAGATTTGGGATTCCATATAATAGCTTCCCTCTTTACTTTCCTAATCCTAATTAATAGGATAAAATCATCTGGTTGAGACTTTCTTTAGGAAATTCACCTACAAATCTTTTAGGGACTTATTTAAACTTTCAACCCCTATGGTATGCTAGTGCAATCTAATGTAATAAATACCTTGCTCCCCAAATTTCCTTTGTAATTTAGGTAACTGTGAAAAAAAGACTAAGTACATTAAAAAATTCCTTTGTAATTTGGGACCCTACCAGTATATTGGTGATTTATGCAGTCCATTGTTAATCTCACTACTAGTACTAACAATTACATAAAAAAACAAAAATCCAACCTTTTTCTTCTTATTGGAGTTGCCCTTCTCCTTTTGTTGGTTCTCTTTCTCTTTATCTTCTAAGTCTGAATCCAATTTTTTCTTTGCTTCTACATCTTGGATTCCATCCTCCTTCTTATCATTCTCCTAAAAGGATGAAATCAGTGACATGTTTAGAAAGTAAATCTTGCAGGAGCTAAAAATTCATCAGATAATTCTACCATCAAAACCAAATCATTTGCCTTAGAACCACCAGTTTCAAGTAAAGAAAATTTCTCAAAGATCTTCTTGAATTCGTCATCCATCTCATCTTCCAGCTCTACCTTTTCTGGGACATATTTAATCACCACTTGGTCTCCAACCTACAAGTTCATGTAATAACACAAAATAACAGAGTTCAGGCCCATGCTCCAGAACCAACACTGAATAACCAAACAATAAGCAAACACAAGTTTTCCATACAACTTAAACAGCAATACAGCAATCAAGAATGACTTCACATTCTGAAAATACCTATGATGAAACTAATGATTTTTCCAACATGAATGAATTAATCAGAAAAAATGACTCCAATTTCACATTCCTGCTCATAGCTAATAAAATAGTGTTGAATATAACTTAATAACACAAAAGAGTATATGGAACACATTATTTTCAATTTCTATCAACTGACATATAGGAGTTACAATATTCACATATAACTTTGATGTGAACTAAAGTAAATGCACGAAACAGTGCTCTATAGTACAAAACCCTAATTTCATCGAGATAAATCACTTGTTTTTCAATTTCCTTCACTTTAATCAGATTTATAATGACATTTAAGCAAAATATAGACTTTATTTTTAGGTTGTTGAATGGAAGAACATCATTTTTTAGGTATTTAACTCTCAACTACTCAATAAAGATGATTATAAGCTATGGGTTGTGGGAAAGAAACCAAAAAGTTTTCAAAAACGGTAATTTAGATGCTAACTAAGAAATTCAGAATTACAACATAATAAGGGAACTTGCATTAATAAGAGGAGCTAGCCTATTATTTTCTCTAAAAATGGTTTTGACATGGAATTTCTAAAAGAAAAAGCTAGATTGTAGTTAATTGTTATAAACAAAGAATATGTTACATTACGTTCTTTTCAAACATGGATATAAGCCTCATTTGGTAAATGGCTTTTCAACCATATCTTAGCAGATTCGGGGGTGTTAGTTAATCAATTAATTATTTTGTTTGGTTATCAGCTAATTAAGTTGGTATTTAGCTGATCCAACTTGGATAATCTATTTTTTTTGCTCTAAAAGAATAATTGTCTCATGTGTTACAAGAATTGTCATAGGTATGACACTTCACTTCACGCTTGTGACTCTTTTTTATTATATTATAAGTGTCACAAGCATGATACTCTTTGTCACGCCTGTGACTCTTTTTTTGTTTTTATCGTTTTAATTTAATTTTTTATAAAACTTACAATCTCTTACACATGTGACTCTTTTTTTAATCATTTCAATTTTTATTTTTTGATAAAACCTACAAATTGAACTCCAATTCTTACACCATATTCATTTAACGTCATTACTTTTGATAAAAATTACAAATTGAACTCCAATTCATACACCATATCAACTATTTAGTTTGTGAACTTGGTTGTTACTATACTAAACAATATCTATTCATAAGATTTTATACATTTAATTGCTAAAGTTTAGTTCTATTTTATCGTGCTTTATGACAGATACTATTTCCAAGTTTGAGGAGGAGATAGTTGGAGGAGCCATTGGAAAACAAGAAGCAGGTATGCTAACTTATAAGTATCAAGTTGTTGGATTGTTAATTGGTTTGTTTGCATGCATACTATAGCTATTGAATTTGCTCTATGAAATGCCATATTTTGCTCTATGCAATTCCACTAAAGTATTAGATAAATAATACAGTAAATAAATTGCCAAGATTTGATGTATGAATTACAGAGCTATTGCGTATTAGGTGATTGTATGTTTCTAGGCTTATTGAGACCTTAGATGAAAAGTGTCAAACTACCTCCTTAAGCATATGAGTAAGAGTCTTTGTTGATTTGCTACTAACGTAACATAATGTTCTCATTCTGATATTTAATTAATAGGTATTTTTTGCTTTAAGGATAAGAGTTGGATGGAAAACATTAGGGTTTCTCGTGAATACATTGATGGAGTGAGAATGTGGCTAAAAAAAAGGGCAAAGATTGTTAAATTTCATGCCCTTGTACAAGTTGCATGAATTGTTATATGAGGTCTCAGATGAATGTTTTTGACCATTTAATGCAATTTGGCATGGACCAATCATACACCCGCTGGGTTTTACATGGTGAACTTCCAGAATATAGATTTATCTCTAGGGAAGAAAGGGTTGACGCTACAAATGTAGGCATTGATAGGACAGGCAATGATATTAATGAAGGTGATGGTGATGAGGAGGATGATGGCATGTAAGATTTGCTTCATGATGTGACTTCTTTCTTAAATGATTGTCCAATTGATCAGGATGGAAGGAGTCCTCCTATAGGCATCGAATATTCTATTATGGGTGCCGAATTGTTGAGTAAAGCAATTGAAGAGTTGTACCTCGGATGTACAAACTTTTCGAAGTTGTCGTTTTTAATAAAGTTGCTTCACTTAAAAGTATACGACAAGTGAGCAATAAGTCATTTGATGTGTTACTTTCTCTACTGAGGGATGTATTACCTAATTGTAAATCTTTTCCGAAGTCCTATTATGAAGCAAATTAATTTCTACGGAGCCTAGTTTTGGGTTATGTGTCAATACATGCATGTAAGTACTATTGTTCCCTATTTTGGAAAGAGTATAGGGACTTGGAAAGTTGTCCCCAGTGTGGAACATCAAGATGGAGAATTGATGATGGCAGGGGTAAGAAGATACCTCATAAAGTTTTACGGTATTTTCCCTTAACGTCTAGATTACAACAATTATTCATGTCAAGTAAGACTGCCAAACAAATGACGTGGCATAATGATAGGCGTAAAGGTGACAGTAATACCATAGTTCATCCTTCTGATGGAGAAGCTTGGAAAAGCTTTGATGAGCTAGCTTGGAAAAGCTTTGATGAGCTTTATCCTGAGTTTGCTAGAGAACCACTTAATGTTAGACTAGGATTAGCAACAGATGGATTCAATCCACATGGAAATTTGTCACTTTCATATAGCGTGTGGCCTGTTGTTCTCTTAGCATACAATTTACCCCTTTGGATGTGCATGGATGAGTCATTTTTTATGCTATCACTAGTTATTCTAGGTCCAAAAGCAGTTGTTAGAGACATTGACGTCTATATGAGACCATTAGTAGATGAGTTAAATGAGTTATGGGAAGATGGTTTTGATGTTTTCGACCCTTCAAAAGGAGAAAATTTTCAAAGCGTTAATGTGGACTATAAATGACTTTCCATCCTATGGTACTATTTCTGGGTGGAGCACTAAAGGCTATAAGGCATGCCCTGTTTGTAACAAACACACGCTTGTTCTTGTAAGTTAAGAAGTAAGATTGGTTACTTAGGCCATCGACGTTTTCTTCCTTATGATCATCCATAGAGAAAAAGCAAGAAGGTTGATGGTAAGAGTGATCATCGGCCTATACCTAACTTACTAGATAGAGATAATGTGGTGGAACAATTATATCATGTGCAGAATATATGTTATGGAAAACACCCTAGCAATAAGAGGAGAATAAGATTGGAAGGAGAGTTGAATTGGAATAAAAAAAGCATTCTTTTTGATCTACCATATTGGCATAAGTTAAGATTGAG
>JAOQMS010042464.1:0-13711 GCA_027563885.1 Erythroxylum longipes
AGCCGACGGGCTATTTTGCCCACCGAAGGTCTACCGACGTGCTGTTTTTCCCACCGAAGGGGCCTAGTACTCGTGCAGACGGGCTGTTTTGCCCACCAAACTTATGCCGACGGGCTGTTTTTCCTACTGAAGGTGCCTGGAGCTGACCGAAGGTGCACCAACGGGCTCTTTTTCCCTCTAAAGGTGCCTATCAACCATGCTAACGGGTTGTTTTGCCCACCGAAGGTGCCTAGCGCCGACCGGCTTTTCTACCCACCGAACTTGTGCCGACTAGTTTTTTTCGTCTGAACTTTTGTAGACGGTCTGTTTGTCCCACCAAAGGTGCCTAGCGCCTGTGCCAACAGGCGGTTTTGCTCCCCGAAGGTCTGGCAACGTGCTGTTTTTCCCACCGAACTTGTGCCGACTAGTTTTTTCCCACTGAACTTGTGCTGACTGGTTTTTTTCCCACCGAACTTGCGTCGACGGGCTGTTTATCCCATCTAAGGTGCCTAGCTCCCGTGCCGACAGGCTATTTTGCCCACCAAACTTTTGCCGACGGGTTGTTTTTCCCTCCGAAGGTGCCTAGCACGGGTGCCGACGTGCGATTTCACCCACCAAACTTGTTCTGACTGGTTTTTTTCACGCCGAACTTGTGGCGACGGGCTGTTTTTCCCACCAAAGGTGTCTAGCGACCGTGCTTACGGGCTATTTTGCCCACCGAACATGTGCCTACTGGTTTTTTTCCTCCGAACTTTTATCGACGGGCTGTTTATCCCACCGAAGGTGCCTAGCGCCCTTGCCAACAGGCGATTTTGCTCCCCGAAGGTTTGCCGACGTGCTGTTTTTCCCACCGAAGGTGCCTAGCGACCGTACCGACTAGTTTTTTCCCACCGAACTTGTGCCGACTAGTTTTTTCCCACCGAATTTGTGTCGACGGGCTATTTATCCCATCAAAGGTGCCTAGCGCCTGTGTCGACGGGCTATTTTGCACCCCCAAGGTCAACCGACATGTTGTTTTTCCCACCGATGGTGCCTAGCGCCCGTGCCGATGGGCTATTTGGCCCATCGAACTTGTGCAGACGGGTTGTTTTTCCCACTGAAGGTGACTAGCACCCGTGCCGACGTGTGGTTTTGCCCAACGAAGGTGCCTAGCGCCGGTGCTGACGGGCTGTTTTGCCCACCGAAGGTGTGTTGACGGGTTGTTTTTCCGACCGAAGGTGCCTGGCGCTCGTGCCGACGGGCTATTTTGATCACCAAAGTTGTGCCAGCAGGCTGTTTTTCCCACCGAAGGTGCCTAGCGCTCGTGCCAACGGCCTGTTTTTCCCACTGAACTTGAGGCGACGGGCTGTTTTTCCCACCGAACTTGCGTCGACGTGCTGGTTTTTCCACCGAAGGTGCCTGGCGCCTGCGTCGATGTGCAGTTTTGCCCACCAAACTTGTACCGACGAGCTATTTTTCACACCGAAGGTGCCAACTTACCGTCCCGACGGGCTGTTTTTCCCAACGAGGTGCTTAGCGACCCTGCCGATAGATTGTTTTGCCCACCGAACTTGTGGCGACGGGCTTTTTTACCACCGAACTTATGCTGACGGGCTGTTTTTCCCACCAAAGGTGTCTACCACCTGTTCCAACGGGCAGTTTTGCTCCCTGAAGGTCTGACGACGTGCTGTTTTTCCCACCGAAGGTGCCTAACGATCGTGCCGACGAGCTGTTTTGCCCACTGAACTTGTGCCGACTTGTTTTTTACCACCAAACTTGTGCCAACGGGCTATTTTGCGCCCAAAGGTGTGCCGACGTGCCGTTTTTCCCAACGACGGCACCAGCACCCATGTCGACAGGCTGTTTCGCCCACCGAACTTGTGCCGATGGTTGTTTTTGCCACCGAAGGTGCCTAGCACCCATGCCGACGTGCGGTTTTGCCCTCCGAACTTCTACCGACGGTCTATTTTTCCAACCAAAGGTGCCTAGCGCCTGTGCTGACCAACAGTTTTGCCCACTGAAGGTGTGTCGACGGGCTGCTTTTCCCATCGAAGGTGCCTAGCGTCAGTGCCGACGGGCTGTTTTGCCCACCGAAGGAGTCCCGACGGGCTGTTTCTCCCACCGAAGGTGCCTAGCGCTCGTACCAACGGGCTATTTTGATCACCAAAGTTGTTCCGACGAGCAGTTTTTCCCACCGAAGGTGCCTAGCGCCCGTGTAGACGTGAGGTTTTGCCCACCGAACTTGTGTCAACGGGTCATTTTTTCCATCGAAGGTGCCTAGCGCCTGTGCCGACGGGTTGTTTTGCCCACCGAAGGTGCACTAACGGGCTATTTTTCCCATCAAAGTTGCCTAAGGCTCGTGCTAACGGGCTGTTTTGCCCCCCGAAGGTCTGCCGAATGTGCCTAGCGCCCGTGCCGATGTGCTGTTTTGCCCACCGAACTTGTGCTGACGTGCTGTTTTTCCCACTGAAGTTGCCTAGCACCCATGCCGATGGTCTTTTCTACCCACCGAAGGGTTGTTTTTCCCACCAAAGGTGCCTACCGATTGTGCCGACAGGCTGTTTGCCCACCGAACTTGTGCCGACGTGCTATTTTTCCCACCAAAAGTGCATAGCACCCGTGCAGACGGGCCGTTTTTCCCATCGAAGGTGTGCCGACGGGCTGTTTTTCCCACCGAAGGTGCCCAGCGCCCGTGCCGACGGGCTGTTTTGCCCAAGAAACTTGTGCCGATAGGCTGTTTTTCCCACCGAAGGAGCCTAACGCCCTTGCCGACGGGCAGTTTTGCCCACCGAACATATGCCGATGTGCGGTTTCGCCCCCCGAAGGTCTGCCGACGTGCTTTTTTTCCTACTAAAGATGCCTAGCGCTTGTGCCGACGTGTGGTTTTGCCCACCGAACTTGTGCCGACGGGCTATTTTGCCGACCGAAGGTGCCTACCGACCGTGTCGATGGGTTGTTTTTCCCACCGAAGGTGCTTAGCGATTGTGCCAACGAGCTTTTTTGCCCACTGAACTTGTGCCGACGGTTTTCTTTCCCAACGAACTTGTGGCGATGAGCTGTTTTTCATATCGAACTTGTGCCGACGAGCTATTTTTCCCGCCAAAGGTGTCTAGCGACCATGCCGACGGGCTATTTTGCCCACCGAACTTGTGCCGGCTAGTTTTTTTCCTCTGAACTTTTGTTGACGCGCTGTTTATCCCACCGAAGGTGCCTAGCGCACGTACCGATGGGCAGTTCTGCTCCCCGAAGGTTTGCCGATGTGTTGTTTTCCCACCGAAGGTGCTTAACGACCGTAGGGACTGGTTTTTTTCCCACCGAACTTGTGCCAACTGGTTTTAAAATCCCACCAAACTTGTGTCGACGGGCTGTTTATCCCACCGATGGTGCCTAGCGCCTGTGCCGACGGGTTGTTATTCCCACTGAAGGTGCCTAGCGACCTTGCCGATGTGCAGTTTCGCCCACCAAACTTGTGCCGACTTGTTTTTTTCAAGCCGAACTTGTGTCGACGGGCTATTTATGCCATTGAAGGTGCCTAGCGCCCGTGCAAAAGGGCTGTTTTGCACCCCCAAGGTCTGCCGACATGCTGTTTTTCCCACCGACGTTGCCAAGACCCTGTGCCGACGGGCTCTTTTGCCCACCAAACTTGTGTCGACAGGTTGTTTTTCCCACCAAAGGTGCCTAGCGCTCCTGCTGACGTGCAATTTTTCCCACCGAACTTAGGCCGACGGGCTGTTTTTCGTCGGCATGTGCCTAGCGCCCATGCCGACGGACAGTTTTGCCCAACGAAGTTGCCTAACGTCGGTGCCGACGGGCTGTTTTGCCCACCGAAGGTGTGTTGACGGGTTGTTTTTCCGACCGAAGGTGCCTGGCGCTCGTGCCGACGGGCTATTTTGATCACCAAAGTTGTGCCAGCAGGCTGTTTTTCCCACCGAAGGTGCCTAGCGCTCGTGCCAACGGCCTGTTTTTCCCACTGAACTTGAGGCGACGGGCTGTTTTTCCCACCGAACTTGCGTCGACGTGCTGGTTTTTCCACCGAAGGTGCCTGGCGCCTGCGTCGATGTGCAGTTTTGCCCACCAAACTTGTACCGACGAGCTATTTTTCACACCGAAGGTGCCAACTTACCGTCCCGACGGGCTGTTTTTCCCAACGAGGTGCTTAGCAACTATGCCGACGGGCTGTTTTGCCCACCGAACTTGTGCTGATGGGTTTTTCCCACCGAACTTGTGGCGACGGGCTTTTTTTCCCACCAAAGTTGTCTACCACCCGTTCCAACGGGCAGTTTTCTCCCCGAAGGTCTGACGACGTGCTGTTATTCCCACCGAACTTGTGCCGACTGGATTTGTTACCACCAAACTTGTGTTGATGGGCTATTTATCCCACCGAAGGTGCCTAGCGCCCGTGCCAACAGGCTGTTTTGCTCAACGAAGGTGTGCCGACGGGCTGTTTTACCTATCGAACTTATTCCGACTGGTTTTTTTCCCACTAAACTTGTGTCGACGGACGATTTTGCTCCCTGAAGGTATGCCGACGTGCTGTTTTTCCCACCAAAGGTGCCTAGCGACTATGTCGAATGGTTTTTTTGCCACCGAACTTGTGCCGACTGGTTTTTTTCCCATCGAACTTGTTTCAACGGGCTGTTTATCCCATCGAAGGTGCCTAGCACTCGTACCGACAGGCTGTTTTGATCACCAAAGTTGTTCCGACGAGCTATTTTTTCCAACGAAGGTGTCTAGCGCCCATGCCGACGGGCTGTTTTGCCCCCCCAAAGGTTTGCCGATGTTTTGTTCTTCAAATGGAAGGTGCCTAGTGCTTCTGCCAACGTGAGGTTTTGCCCACCGAAGTTGTGCCGACGTGCTGTTTTTCCCACTGAAGGTGCCTAGCATCCGTGCCAACGTGCTGTTTTTCCCATCAAAGTTGCCTAGCGCCCATGCCAATGTGTTGTTCTACCCACCGAAGGTGCCTAGCACCCATGCCGATGGGCTGTTCTACCCACCGAAGGTGCGCTGAAGGGCTATTTTTCCCACCGAAGGTGCCTACCAATTGTGCCGACAAGCTGTTTTGCCCACCAAACTTGTGCCGAGATGCTGTTTTTCCCACCGAAGGTGCCTAGCGCTAGTGCAGACGGGCTATTTTGCCCACCGAAGGTATGCCGACGGCCTGTTTTTTCCAACGAAGGTGCCTAGCGCCCGTGCCAGCAGGCTGTTTTGCCCACCAAACTTGTGCCGACGGGCTGTTTTTCCCACCGAAGGAGCCTGGTGCCCATGTGGACGGGCTGTTTTGCCCGCCGAACTTGTACTGATGGGTTGTTTTTCCCACTGAAGGTACCTAGTGCCTGTGCAGACGGGCTGTTTTTCCCATTGAATCTGCCTAGCGCCCGTGCTGATGGGCTGTTTTGCCCACCAAACCTATACTGACGAGCTATTTTTCCCACTGAACGAGCCCAGTGCTCGTGCCGACGGGTAGTTTTGCCACCGAACTTGTGCTGATGTGCGGTTTCGCCCCCCTAAGGTCTGCCGACGTGTTGTTTTTCCCACTGAAGGTGCCTAGCGCCCGTGCTGACGTGCAGTTTTGCCTACCAAACTTGTGACGACGGGTTGTTTTTCCTAATGAAGGTGCCTAGCGTCGGTGCCGACGGGCTGTTTTGCCCACCGAAGCTGTGCCGACGGGCTGTTTTTCCTACCGAAGCTACCTAGCGCCCGTGCCGATGGGTTGTTTTGCCCAGCAAACCAGTGCCGACGAGCTGTTTTTCCCACCGAACGAGCCTAGGGCTCATGCCGACGGGCAATTTTACCCACGAAACTTGTGCCGATGTGCGGTTTCACCCCCCGAAGGTCTGCCGACGTTCTGTTTTTCCCACTGAAGGTGCCTAGCGCCCGTGGCGACGTGCGGTTTTGCCTACCGAACTTGTGCCGATAGGATCTTTTTCCCGCCGAAGGTGCTTAGCGACCGTGCCGACGGGCTTTTTATCCCACCGAACTTGTGCCGACTGGTTTTTTTACCACCGAACTTGTGTTCACGGGCTGTTTATCCCACCAAAGGTGCCTAGCGCCCATGCCAACGGGCTGTTTTGCCTAACGAAGGTGTACGAGCGAGCTGTTTTGCCTATCGAACTTATTCTGACTGGTTTTTTTCCCACTCAACTTGTGTCGACGGGCGATTTTGCTCCCTGAAGGTATGCCGACATGCTGTTTTCCCCACCAAAGGTGCCTAGCGACTATGCCGAATGGTTTTTTTTCCCACCAAACTTGTGCCGACTGGTTTTTTCCCACCGAACTTGTGTCGACGGGCTGTTTATCCCATCGAAGGTGCCTAGCACTCGTACCAACGGGCTGTTTTGATCACCAAAGTTGTTTTGACGGGCTGTTTTTCCCAACGAAGGTGCCTAGGGCCCGTGTCGACGGGCTGTTTCACCCCCCAAAGGTCTGCCGATGTGCTATTTTTCACATCGAAGGTGCCTAGCGCCTGTGTCGACGTGAGGTCTTGCCCACCGAACTTGTGCCGACAGGCTGTTTTGCCCACTGAAAGTGCCTAGTGCCTGTGCCAACGGGCTGTTTTGCCCACCGAAGGTGCACCGACGGGCTGTTTTTCCTACCAAAGTTGCCTAGCGCCCGTGCTAACGGGCTATTTTTCCTCCCGAAGGTCTGTCGACGTGCTGTTTTTCCCGCCAAATATGCCCAGCGCCCATGCCAATATGCTGTTTTACCCACCGAAGGTGCGTCGAAGGGCTATTTTTTCCACCGAAGGTGCCTACCGATTATGCCGACAAGCTATTTTGCCCACCTAACTTGTGCTGACGTGCTATTTTTCCCACCTAAGGTGCCTAGAGCCCGTGCAGACTACCACAGACTTGGTCTTTTACCAACGAACCGCGCGGCACTTAGTTGTATGTCTCGCAACTAAGTCAGCCTTCTCCCACAAATGCTAGAAACAAAGTTAGCACACGTTAGCAAAGATGTGAGATAAAACAAGAACAACAATGAGGAAACTTGTAGAATGCTTGTATTGAACATGAAAACTTTACAAAGAAAGAACTCTCAATGCTCTTTATCTCTCTATGCCTCTAGGCATCTTACAAATGAACTCCCTTGTCTATTTATAGCCTTACAACTCCTCAATGGACGGCTAAGATCTGTTTGATCTAACGACTCACAATAGCCTTCTAGAATTCTCTATAATTGTCTACAAGGTTCTAGAGTCTTCCACCCATCTCTAGCCTTATCTTGAATGTGGTAGAATTGTGTGGAACCTTCTAGAGAACTCTAGCATAACCTCTCAATTTAGAGAGGGAATTGAGCGGTGCATGACATTCTCCCCCACTCAATCGGGTGACGCCCTCGTTGCATCTTTCTTGTAGGCCTCGATTGCATCCTTGTAGTCCCACAATGTGAGCTCATGCTCCCAACTCGCCTCACTATTGGGTAGTCCCTTCCATTTGACAAAGTACTCCACATAGCTTGGATGAGAACCCCTCCTTGGAATGACCCGATGTGCTAAAATTTCCTCCATCTCATGCTCGTGAGAAGTAGTAATGGCTGTGGGTGCTCTCCTCGACTCGCCCCTACTCAGATCTTCCTTGTTGGCATGATACGGCTTTAACAAGCTCACATGAAACACTAGATGCATCTCCAAATGTGAGGGCAATGTCAATCGGTACGCTAGCTTTCCAACCCTCTTCTCTACGGGAAAAGGGCCCTCATAGCGCCTTACTAGCCCCTTGTGCACCTTAGCAAACCGTAGGCTTTAATGGGGAAGGAGCTTCACCATCACTAAGTCTCCTTCCTCGAACTCCAAGTGCCTCCTCTTAACGTCCGCCCATTTCTTCATTCGCTTGGCTGCCCTTGCCAAGTGTGCTCGTGCCATGTCCGTTTTCTCATGCCAACCTTTGGCAAACTTGAATGCGGCAGGACTCGGACCCTTGTATCCAATCGCCAAAGTGTGAGGAGTCATCGGCTGTTGTCCCATGGCAATCTCAAATGGACTAGCTCCCGTTGACTCACTCTTTTGTAAATTGTACGATAATTGGGCAATATCAAGCAACTTAGCCCAATCATGCTGGTTGGTACGCACATAATGCCTCAAAAATAACTCCAACAATGCTTTCACCCTCTCGGTTTGGCCGTCAGTTTGAGGATGAAAGCTCGTAGAGAAATTGAGCTTGGACCCCAATAGCTTGAATAGCTCCATCCAATTGTCTTCGGTATGCCCCAATACTTCAACACATGACGGAAGAATAGGCGTGCTGCATCCTCGGCTGTAAATTTTGTAGGCATGGGGATGAACACTCCATACTTGCTAAACCGATCTACCACCACCATAATGTTGCTACACCCATCGGACTTCGGAATACAAGTGATGAAATCCGTGGAGATACTCTCCCAAGGCTTCTCCGGAATAGGCAATGGTTCTAGTAAACCCGCTTGCTTGTGTTGATCCACCTTGTCTTGCTGGCACACAAGACAAGTCTTCACATAAAGATCAATATCATCGTGCATTTGGGGCTAATAGTAAGCACGCTCTATAAGTGCCAACGTGCGATGCACACCAGGATGTCCCGCCCATTTGGAATCATGACACTTCTTGATGATTTCTTTCCTTAACCCTTGCCACTTCGGCACGTACACTCGATCACCTTTGGTAGTAAACACCCCATCCTTAAGCCAAAATTGGCGTGTCTTCCCCCGACTTACCAACTCCATCAAACTCTTGGCTTGTGGGTCATGCTTTAGTCCCTCTTTGAGTCGATCCACCAAAGGGAAACTCGGACTTGTGATGGCAGCTAGCTCGGCCTTTCTACTAAGCGCATCGGCCACCACATTAGCCTTACCCGGCTTGTACTCCATCACAAAGTTGAACAACAATGAGGAAACTTAGAGAATGCTTGTATTGAACAAGAAAACATTACAAAACAAGAACTCTCAATGCTCTCTATCTCTCTATGCCTCTAGGCATCTTACAAATGAACTCCCTTGGCTATTTATAGCCTTACAACTCCTCAATGGACGGCTAAGATCTATTTGATCTAACGGCTCACAATAGCCTTCTAGAATTCTCTATAATTATCTACAAGGTTCTAGATTCTTCCACCCATCTCTAGCCTTATCTTGAATGTGGTAGAATTGTGTGGAACCTTCTAGAGAACTCTAGCATAACCTCTCAATTTAGAGAGGGAATTGAGCAGTGCGTGACAAGATGGGCTGTTTTACCCACCGAAGGTGTGCCGACGTGCTGTTTTTCCCACCGAAGGTGCCTAGCGCCATACCGGTGGGTTGTTTTGCCCACCAAACTTGTGCCGACGAGTTGTTTTTCCCGCGCAAAGGTGCCTAGCGCCCATGTGGACGGTCTGTTTTGCTTGCCGAACTTGTACTGATGGGCTGTTTTTCCCACCGAAGGTGCCTAACGCCCGTGCAGACGGGCTGTTTTGCCCACCAAAAGTGTGCCGACGGGCTATTTTTCCCACCGAAGTTGCCTAGCGCCCGTGCCGACGGGCTGTTTTGCCCACCAAACTTGTGCCAACGGGCTGTTTTCCCACCGGACGAGCCTAGTGCTCATGCCGACGAGCAGTTTTGCCCACCGAACTTGTGCCGATGTGCTGTTTTTCCCACTGAAGGTGCCTAGGCCCCACACCGACGTGCGGTTTTACCCACCAAACTTATGCCGACGGCTGTTTTTCCTGCCGAAGGCGCTTAGCGACAGTGCCGACGAGCTTTTTATCCCACTAAACTTGTGGTGACGGGCTTTTTTCCCACTAAACCTGTGGCGACGGGCTATTTTTCATACCGAACTTGTGCCGACGGGCTATTTTCCCCACCAAAGGTGTCTAGCGACCGTGCCGACGGGCTGTTTTGCCCACCGAACTTATGCCGACGGGTTTTTTTCCTCCGAACTTTGGTCGACAGGTTGTTTACCCCCCGAAGGTGCCTTGCGCCCGTGCCGACGTGTGGCTTTGCTCCCCAAAGGTCTGCCGATGTGCTATTTTTCCCACCGAAGATGCCTAGCGACCGTGCTGACTGGTTTTTTTCCCACCGAGCTTGTGTCGACGGGCTGCTTATCCCATCGAAGGTCCCTAGCACCCGTGCCGACGGTCTGTTTTGCCCATCGAAGATGTGCCGACGGGCTAGTTTTCCCACCAAAGGTGCCTAGTGCCCGTATCGATGGGTTGTTTTGCCCACCAAACATGTGCCGACGGGTTGTTTTTCCGACCGAAGGTGCCTAGCGCCCGTGCCGACGTGCAGTTTCGCCCACCAAACTTGTGTCGACTGGTTTTTTTTTAACGCCGAACTTGTGTTGACGGGCTGTTTATCCCATCAAAGGTGCCTAGCGCCCGTGCAGACGGGCTGTTTTGCACCCCCAAGGTCTGCCGACTTGCTGTTTTTCCTACGGATGTTGCCTGCGCCTGTGCTGACGGGCTGTTTGGCCCACCAAACTTCTGCCGACGGGTTGTTTTTCCCACCGAAGGTGCCTAGTGCCCGCACCGACCTACAGCTTTGCCTGCCGGTGGTGCCTAGCACCCGTGCCGGCGGGCTATTTTTCCCACCGAAGGTGCCTAGCGCCGGTGCCGACGGACTGTTTTGCCCACTGAACTTATGCCGACGGGGCTGTTTTTCCCACCGAACTTATGCCGATGAGCTATTTTTCCCACCAAAGGTGCCTAGCGCCCTTGCTATTTTTTCGACCGAAGGTTTGCCGACATGCAATTTGCCCCACCAAAGGTGCCTAGCGCCCTTGCCGTCTTGCTGTTTCTCGCACTGAACTTGTGCCAATGGGCTGTTTTCCCTGCCTAGTACCCATGCCGATGGGTTGTTTTACCCACCGAAGGTGCACCCACTGAAGGAGCCTATCGACCGTGTTGACGGGCTGTTTTGCCCACTGAACTTGTGCTGACGTGTTGTTTTTCCCACCGAAGGTGCAACGACGGGTTGTTTTTCCACAGAAGGTGCCTTGCGCCCGTGCAGACTAACTATTTGACCCACCGAAAGTGCACCGACGGGCTGTTTTTCCCATCGAATGTGCCTAGTGCCCGTGCTAACGGGCTGTTTTGCCCACGAACTTGTGCCGACGGGCTGTTTTCCCACTGAAGATGCGTAACGCCCGTGCCGATAGGTTGTTTTACCCACCAAAGGTCTGCCGACGTGCTGTTTTTCCCACCAAAGGTGCCTAGTGCCCGGTGCCGACGTGCTGTTTTGCCCACCGAACTTATGCCAACGGTCTGTTTTTCCCAACGAAGGTGCCTAGCGCCCGTGCCAACGGGCTGTTTTTCCCGCCGAACTTGTGCACCGACGGGCTGTTTTTCTCGTCGAAGGTGCCTCGAGACCGTTACAACGGGCTCTTTTGCCCATCGAACTTATGGCGACAGGTTTTTTCCCAACGAACTTGTGTTGACGGGTTGTTTTTCCAACCGGACTTGTGCCAACTGGCTGTTTTGCCCATCGAAATTGTACCGACGGGCTATTTTTCCCACTGAAGGTGCCTAGCGCCCGTGCAGATGTGCTGTTTTTCCCACCGAACTCGTGCCGACCGACAGTTTTTCCCCCCGAAGGTGCCTACCGAACTTGTGCTGACGGGCTGTTTTGCCCATCGAACTTATGCCGATGGGTTGTTTTTCCCACCGGAGGTGCCTGGCGCCCATGCTGATGGGCTGCTTTGCCCACCGAAGGTGCCTACAGACCATGCTGACAGGCTGTTTTTCCCACCGAACTTGTGTCGACGAGTTTTTTTTTCCCACCGAACTTGTGGCAACGGGTTGTTTTTCCCACTGAACTTGTGCTGACGGGCAGTTTTTCCTACTAAAGTTGCCAACAGGTTGTTTTGCCCCTTGAAGGTCTACCAACGTGCTATTTTTCCCACCGAAGGTGCCTAGTGCCTGTGCCAACGGGCTATTTTGCCCACTGAACTTGTGCCGACGGGTTTTTTCCCACCGAACTTGTGCCGACGTGCTAGTTTTTCCACCGAAGGCGCCTGTACCGACCTACAGCTTTGCCCACCAAACTTGTGCCGACGGGCGGTTTTTCCCACCAAATGTGCCAACCGACCATGCCAACGGGCTGTTTTTCCTAACAAAGATGCCTAGCGCCCGTGTCGACGGGCTATTTTACCCACCGAAGGTATGCTGACTGGCTTTTTTCCCACCAAAGATGTGAAGACGAGCTGCTTTGAGCACCAAACTTGTGTCGATGGGCTATTTTTTCCACTGAAGGTGCCTAACGCCCGTGTCGACGTGCGGTTTTGCCCAACGAACTTGTGCCGATCTGCGGTTTCGCCCCTTGAAGGTCTGCCAACGTGCTGTTTTTCCCACTGAAGGTGCCTAGCGACCATGCCAACGTGCAGTTTTACCCACCGAACTTGTGTCGATAGGCTCTTTTTCCCACCGAAGGTGCCTAGCCCCCGTGCCGACGGGCTGTTTTGCCCACCGAAGGCGCACCGACTGGCTGTTTTTCCCACGACGGTGCCTAGCGACCGTACCGACGAGCTGTCTTGCCTACCAAACTTTTGCCAACTAGTTTTTTACCCACTGAACTTGTGTCGACGGGCTGTTTATCCCACCGAAGGTGCCTAGCGCCTGTGCTAAAGGGCTGTTTTGCCCCCTGAAGGTCTGCCGACGTACTGTTTTTCCCACCGAAGGTGCCTAGCGCCCATGCCAAAGGGCTATTTTGCCCATCGAACTTGTGCCAATGTGCTGTTTTTCCCACCGAAGGTGCGTAGGGCCTGTCCTGACGGGCTTTTTGCCCATCGAACTTGTGTCGACGGACTATTTTGCCCAACAAAGGTAAGCCGACTGGCTATTTTTCCCACCGAAGGTGACTACCAAACGTGCTGACGGGTTGTTTTGCCCACCGAACTTGTGCCCACGTGCTATTTTTCCCACCAAAGGAGCATAGCGCACGTGCTGAGGGGCTATTTTGACTACCGAACTTGTGCCGACGGGCTGTTTTTCCCACCGAAGGTGCCTAGCGCCTGAGCCGACGGGCTGTTTTGCCCATCGAAGGTCTACCAACGTGTTGTTTTTCCTACCAAAGGTGCCTAGGGCCTGTGTCAACGGGTTGTTTTGCCCACCGATGGTCTACTGATGGGCTGCTTTTCCCGCCGAAGGTGCTTGGCGACAGTGTCGATGGGCTGTTTTGCCCATAAAGGTGCACTGACGGGCTGGTTTTCCCACCGAAGGTGCGTCAACGAGCTGTTTTCCTCCCCGAAGGTGCCTAGCAACCGTGCCGACGGGCTATTTTGCCCACCAAACTTGTGCCTACGGGTTTTTTCCCCACTGAACTTGTGGCGACGGGCTGTTTTTTCCACCGAACTTGTGCCAATAGGCTATTTTTCCCGCCGAACTTGTGCCGACGAGTTATTTTTCCCACAAAAGGTGCCTAGCGCCCTTGCTATTTTTCCCACCGAAGGTCTACTGACATGCTATTTTTCCCACCAAAGGTGCTTAGCGCCCTTGCCGTCATGCTGTTTTGCGCACCAAACTTGTGCCGACGGGCTGTTTTGCCCACCGAAGATGCCTAGTGCCCATGCCGATGGGCTCTTTTACCCACCAAAGGTGCACCGAAGGGCTGTTTTTCCCACTGAAGGTGCCTATCGACCATGTCGATGGGCTATTTTGCCCACCGAACTTGTGCTAACGTGCTGTTTTGCCCACCGAACTTATGCCGACGGCCTATTTTTCCCATTGAACTTGTGCCAACGAGCTATTTTTCCTACCAAAGGTGCCTAGCGCTCTTGCTATTTTTCCCACCGAAGGTCTGCAGACATGCTATT